>JALIZH010010435.1:0-94923 GCA_030522465.1 Rhipicephalus appendiculatus | reverse complement strand
AGTGGTGAGTAGCGGGATTCACCCATTTTCTGTACCGCATACTCGTTTATGCGCCGCAAATCTTTATCTTGTGAAACACAGCCGGCTTTATTTGCTCACAAACTACACACCATCATTGATCGTCGTTCCACTGCTGATTGTATTTTTCTTGACTTTGCAAAAGCTTTTGAAAAAGTTTGCCACAATTTACTTCTCACGAAATTAAGCAAATTAAACATCGATAACAAGCTGCTTTACTGGATTGAACTTTTTCTAAACGGTCGCTCACAATATGTGTCTGCTATCACTTTTAATTCACAGTTGAGTACCGTCCATTCTGGCGTACCCCAAGGTTCTGTACTTGGCCCCCCTCCTTTTCCTCATTTATATTGATGACTTGCCTGAAGGTGTTACATTTAACATTCATTTATTTGCCGACGATTTGCGTGTTATATCGAAAAATTACTGACCCAAACGACGTAACAATTCTTCAGAATGACCTCAACTCTGTATCTAACTGGTGTAAAACCTGGCTAATGGAACTAAACACTACTAAATGTAAAATATTATGCGTTTTCCGTACTTCATCTTGCTCCACTACTGACTTGCTTGACAACTCCGCTCTTGAACCCGTAACATCCAATCGCTACCTAGGTGTTCACATAACTAGCACTCATACCTGGTCTGTTCACATTAACAAAATAATAAGTAATGCTAAACGTTCGTTAGGTTATCTCCAACGCAACATTTATTCTGCCCCTGTCCCCTTAAAACTCCTCCTTTAAAAACTTTAATACGAAGTACATTAGAATATGCCGCAACCATTTAGTACTATTGTACTAACCTCGGCTCTTGAGCTAGTCCAAAATGATTCTGTCCGCTTTATCCTTGAAAACTACAATCGCACCGCAAGTAACACTTCGATGAAAGACTCTTTAGACCTTCCGTCACTCGCCTGTCGCCGTAAATTCTCCTACATATGTCTTTTTCACAAAATATACTTCAGCCCCACCCTGCATAACAACCTTATTCTCCCTCCATCATACATCTCCACTCGTTCTGATCATCCCTAAAAGGTGAGAATCATGCGACGCTCAACGCACACATGTAATCAGTCATTTATTCCCAGAACTTCACAGGACTGGAAAAATCTTCCAGGATCAATCCCGTCCACTGTTCATCATTCTCATTTTCATGACGTTTTAACTCAAGTGTATTCTTATGCAACTAACCAATTATGTGATTAAATTTTTTTGGCAAACTCTCTGATTCTTGCTTGTTCAGTTAAGACTTGTACTGTAACTTGTTTAATTATGTAATTATGCTTATTTCGCAAGCTGCATGATTCTTGTTTGCATAGTTACGACTTATACTGTTATTTTTTAGCTAACATTGTATCAACAGAACAACGCTTGTATTGTATTTTTGATGTAACACTCCCCTCTATAATGACTCTGGCCCTGAGGGTAATTGCAATAAATAAGTAAATAAATAAATAAATAAATAAATGTGATGCCCACAAGCGTTACCACGGATCCCGGACATGAAAGGCTCGACCAAGGACAGCTTTGCTGTTAAAACGCTGCAATACTAAACACGAATATACGTATTCTCAGTACACTGATTCTGCCATGTAAAGAATTTCATTAGCCTGTGGTCATGCTTACTTCGGGAAGACCGGTCACTCTGCTAATGAATGGCTACGACGTCGCTATGAGACATAATGCAGCGCTAAAACACAATCACTAAGAAGAGGAACGCAAGACGACGACACAGGCGCCTGTCCCGTCGTCTTTTGTTCCTCTTCTTAGTGATGGTGTTTTAGCGCTGCATTATGTCTCTTAGCAAGCACCAACTCGCCCAACAACACGTTCTTCTGACGTCGCTATAGTTGCCTTGATGTAGGCAGCGGGTTCGAACCTCCACTTACTCTGCCAAGGTAGCGAATGTTCCCAAATGGCTGACGATTATGAATGTGGCAGGCCATGGAGAGACCAAATTACAACGAGAAATTTTAGAAGGCGTTTTATTTGGAAAATGTACAACCGACATGTTCGTGAGCGTGGCTTCAGTTGCTCACAAGGAAAGTGCGCCTCATGGGTAGCCTAATTTAGGCTGGTGCTTTCGTCTTTTATTTTTCTGATTTTGTTGTGTTTTGTTCATTTTAGTTTTTATTTTTTGTTTCACTTCTTTGCCGGTTTTTCGACGTAAACTGCGTGTTTGCGTTTCAAATCACCGTCGCCTTTTTTGTGCGTACGTTCGCCACGTGTTATTTTATCGTGAAGAATTTTCATGCCTATCTCTGTTTTTTGTTGCTGGTCAGCGGGGTTCTTGTGCGGGGCTCTTGTGCTCATGCGCATATTGTCCAGCTGCAGCAGTACTTTCCAATAAACGCTCACAGTGGTTAGTAAAGTTCATCCCGTCTGTCACGCTTTTCTGGACCGTCTATTACACTTCACTTGACAAAGTACGCATAACCGACTGGCCCGAATGTCTACTCTTCTAAATTAGATAATCACGTTTGCTTGCTGCGCGTGCTGGCGGGGATCAAAATGGCATTGTTGCTTTTCTGTGATTTTGTTTTGTGCGCAAGGCTGTGCTGCGTGTACCACCTCGTGGCTGAAACATATTTTACCAGTCATATGACAAGGCAGGATCTCGGCGAACATCGTGTGCTCGTTGTTGCCGGACAACCACGTCCGTCAAGTCGTAGAGTCCTGTGCTTAATTAAGTTTTGCACTCTGTAAGCGTGCTGTATAGCACATTTAAGAACGGTGCAATGAATGTTTTTATACAGACGGAGATAGACTGGGATTTTTTATGTAAGTACGGTGCAATGCTTTTTGACGTCGGGACACTGCGATACGTAATGGCTCAACAAAAAAAAAACATTACCGCAGCTTTAGCTTGCACTAAAGACGCAATGCTTAAGAGACATCGGAGCTGATGGGCAGATATGTAGCCCTGGTTTTTGCTATTTTGTGAGGTATGGCAAACTTTTTTTAAGTTCTTTCCTCTAGTTATTTCTTCTTCTCCCTTACTGCGTGTTTTTCCGACCGTTTTTTTTTCTCCGTTTATTTTTAATTATTTCTCTTTCTCTCTCTCTATTTCATTCTCTTTCTTGCTCTTTATATCTTTCTTCCTCTTTCGTCCATTTCTTTCTGCCTTATTTCTCACTCTATTTCATTATCTCTGTTTCGCTGGTCTTCTCTCTTTCGTCCTCTTTCTGCATTTCCTTCAATGTCCCTCTTTCTCATTCTTTGTGTGCTGCGTGTTACTCTCTCGCCACCTCCATTTTGTCCTCTTCAACGTCACATCTCTCCTCCGCACGCTTACTTCCCTTTCCCACCCACTTGCTACACTACACTGTGCAATGCTATAGTGTGCTCTGCTAACGTGCCGGGATAGCCAACTAATTAAGACGCTCGTCTGCGGATCGAGGTCACACGAGTTTGAATCCCGCCTCGTAAAGAATTGTTTTCGACAAAAGTTGCTATTTTTATTTCGTTATATCTTTCCTTCTGTCGCTTGGTTTCTTTCTCACTTTCTTCCTTGCTCTCTCTGTACTCATTGCCTCACCCTTCAGGGTTATTACAGGTCACGCAGGAGAAATCGGCACACGTGCTCTGCGAGTGAAAGAGAAGGTGAACAGGAAGAGGACGAAGAGAGCGTGTGGCGGTTCATGATGCTGACAATTTTGTGTCAGATTTTACGCTGATCAAGAACAGCTTCGCTTTTATAGATTTTAGGCAGGTCAGACAAGCGCCGCAGAGCAAAAGTAAGAAAAGTTGATCGCTGCTCATCCTTGCCTACATGACTGCGAACGTTTTCTTGTAGTTCAGAGAGAGATAAGAGAGAGATAGAAAGCTATTTGATCAAATACATAGAATTAGGCCGATGTATATAAAGGCGCCTAAATGCTACTTTGTAAAAGCGAGGAGATTGAGGACGGAAATGCACTAGGAGGAGGTGAGCAGGAAAAGAAAAGGAAAGAAGGGAAATATTATGATCGTGGTATATATATGTCACAGCGTAATGGTGACGATGTAAGATAAGTTACAGTTAATGAAATAGGTTAATGTACTCGATTGATCTGTTCATTGAAAATTTAAAATCTCACGTTGTTGAGAAGGAGAAGACATAGGTCCAAGTGTTTACCCGAGAGCGTGAGGTGCTTGGAAACTTGAGCATATTCTAATTTGGAGACAAGTTTTTTCTTCGGCGTATGCTGGGCAATCATACAAAATATATTCTATTTATTCTAAAGCCCCACAGTTGTCACAGTATGGGTCAGTGCTCAAACCCAAGCGGTGCATAGCTATTGGTGAATGCTGCGTAGAGCCGAAGCCGATGATAGAGTGTTTCAAGGTGACGAGAAAGGTGATGCGGAAGCCTTGATTTTAAATCAGGGTCAGTGGAGCGGAGAAGACTGCCTTGAGGCGAGAGGTTCCATAACTGATTCCTTTCTCGGTGGGCGTACTTCATTGCCATTGCTGATGCGTTTGATTTAGTGAAATGTGTTCGCCGGATTTTCCTTAAATACATACCTCTACGTGCAGCTAGATCCGCTTTTTCATTTCGGTATATGCTGCAGTGTCACGGGAATCCACTGAAATATGATAGTGTGGCCAGAAACAGTGGTCCATTGGTGGATGCAACTAATGCCTCGGGTCACTGGAGGTTGTTGACGAGCGGTGTTGATGTTGCTCATGATGTGTAGGACTGCTTTCGAATCCGTTAAAACGAACCGTCGTCCAAGGTGGTTGCCGTTGGATATAAAGAGTGGCTTTCTTTATTGCATACAGTTCAGCTGACGTGATTGTTGTTACTCGTTCCAGACGGTAAGAGAAACATTGGTAATTTGAAGATATTCATAAATCACATGACGAACTATGTTCAGAGCAAGATCCGTCGGTAGAGATGTGAGCCGACCTGTAGTATATCTTGGCGATGTATTCCAAGGTGATTTGCAAAATCTCAGCTGGTGGCATATTTTTTCTTTCGTGTTGATGCCAGGCATGTGTGAAGAGACTTGCATAGATGACAGAGTCGAAGGTGGAAAATTCAACGGCACGAGCTGAGGCCTCACTGCAGGAATGGAGACAGCTATTTCTCGGGCTGCTTGTCCAAAGCTTGACTTAGAGCAGCTTAAGCAATGCGTCCAACAAAATGTTTTTCATCTTGGTTGATGTATCGAAGATGAATCCATAAGACTTCTTTCCTGCTCAGGGCGTCAAGAGGTAGGCATCTTGCTAGCGCTACCATTCCGACGCACCATGATCCTTTTGGTGATGAAGGCATATTTGTAGAGAGTTCTTACGTGCTGCATTAAGCATTTTTATTTTTGCTGGTCAAAAATATTCACGAGAGGCTGTAGCGCATAATATCGTCGACGTAAACTTTGTGTAAAAGTATCACCGAGTGGCAGTCGCTAATCCATCGTGCTCCTGCCATGCAGCGGAGCACTTGTGAGAAGGCAAAAATCCGTGCACAAAGTTTGTTCACCCACGTTGACCACTACAAGCTTCTGTCAATGATTACGCCAAGAACCTTTTGGCACCGAACATAAGAAAGAGTGCGTCCTCTTACTACTAATGGGTGCTTTTTCATGCTCTTCCGAGGGAAATTCATGGCGATGTTCTTTTCCGGAGATAGGTGCAGATCTCTGTGTGTCAAATCGAGAGAGATGCTTGCCAGCGCTTTTTGTAACGTCTGCTGAGTAGCATAACGAGAAGGTTATGAGCTCCATATGCAAATATCATCGGCATATATTGTGATGGGGACACCATGTGGTAACTGTTTCTAGAGATGAATAGAAACAAAATTGAACAGTTAAGGGCTAAGCACAGCGTCGTGTGGTACACCCTTTTTTATAGCGTAGTATGCAGTACGGCCTTTTGTAGTGCTCATGAACATTTGTCGCCCTTGCAGGTGGTTCACAATTCATGTGCATACTCTTCCTCCAAGATCGATTATTATCAGGGCTTCAAGTATTGCATTGTGGGACACAGAGTCAAATTCTGCCTTGATATCCAGAAAAATGGCCATTGGTGTGTGTCCCCGGGTAAGTCCTTCAACTTACGAAGCGAAAGCTTTAACGTTGTCAATAGCTGACCGGTGTTGCCTGAATCCATTGCTTTCTTGGGGGTACAGTTTTTTTTTTACTTTCAAGTAACCGTATTAGTCTTTTGTGTACCATTTTCTCCATGAAATTTCCTATGCAACCTAAAAGAGCTACAGGCATGAAAGAGGCAGAGCTCGTTGGTTGTTTGCCTGGTTTCATAACTGGGATCATTTTTGCCAGCTTCCATTCGGCAAGAACTACTGCATTTGTCCAAGAATCATTGTAGAATTCTTATAATCGAATAATTGTATAAGCTTTATAAGCGATTCCGTCATGCTCTGGAGAAGAGCGTTTGTTACAATCAACGATAGTAGCCCTCAGTTCCTCCGGAAAAAATGAAGTATCTAGAGCTGGTATAGCTGAACGTGGTGCATTAGAGTTGAAACTGTTGATCTTTGGCGGCAGACCTGCGCATCCAGACAGACGCCTAAAATATTCGTTGGCAACAGCCTTGAGCGGCATTTGTTCATGAAGTGAGAGCGCTGCGAACAGGTGATGTTTCTGAGGCTCTCTGCGGATTTCTTTGATTAAACGCCAGATTTTGGCTAATAGTTTTCGGACGTCCAGAGTTGAACAAAAGTTCCTCCATATATGTCTGTTTAGCTTGGTTAAGTAGCGATGCATATGTTTCTGCGTGCGCCGGCAAGCACGGGGATCTTTGATGTTTTAGTCCTTAGCGCTTTTCGATCCGTTCGGCGTCATATGGCAACAAGTCTCTGAAATTCTTCATCATTGGCTGGGATATAACAGTGCTTCCTTGTGGTACGTGTGCTTCCTCTCAGGCAGTACGAAATCGTGGGAATGATCTGAGCGCTCCTGGTTCCGGCTGTGATTCCTCAGTTTCCTGCTTCTTTGTATACGCTTCCCAGTCAACGGATCTTGTATGTATTTTCTTCGGTGACGCCTGAGCACAAAGAGGTGATACCACAACTTACTTGTGATCACTACGTCGTTTTTCCCAGTCAAACCACCAAATGAACAGTCTTGTAGTGTTCCTTGATACAAACGATATGCCAATGCAACTAGTGACCCTTAGATTCTTCAGCAAATAACACTACCATCATTCAGAGGTTCAATGGAAATACTTTGCTAAAGGTTTCGCAAGTTTGACTCAACGTGCGCACGTGTGCGAACTACCCCTGATAAGCGCTGAAGTCGCCGCATAGAATACCGGGCGCGGACGTTTTCGTTATCAAACTTTCTAGTTTTGAAACACTAAACCGTGAACTTGGTTCACTGTTTGATCATCGGTATGCACCAATGTCATCGATGTCATCGGTACACACCAAGGACTGTAAATCTTTGGGAGGGCGTCATTGCAGTTGCACAGCCATATTCATTTCTGTCGCGTGGTGCGACTTCAATTTCAGAAGAAGGAATGTCGATTCCAATACCAACTAGGAGTCGGCTGATACCCTTTTCCCGACAAGAATGAAAAAAATAGTAGCCTTTCATCCGAAATTGTTCACCAACATGGGCCTCCGAAATCACCATAAAAGGGAAGCGGTATGCTCGCACAAGGCATCGGAGGTCCATTAGCTTCGAGCGCAAGCCGCGAGAGTTCCAGTTAAGTATTGTACATGTTCGGAGTTGTTTGTTAATGCAATGTACTGGTGAGGACAGTGCCAGTTGAGTTTAAAACAAAACGTGGTTCACTGTAAGGATGCAGGAGATAGTCTAAAAGAGTACATGGTAAGAAACACGGAAGTAGGGATGCTTAAATCGATGAATATAAAGAATGCCCTAGGTTAATGAGCTTGCAGAGGTATCGGCGCACAGGTTAGTCGAGTGTTTGGTGTATCACCGGTGGTAAGACGATATCACGCGTGCATCACGCGTGAGAAAGTTTGTGGACAAACATAAAGGAGTGCCATGGATGAGGTGGGCTGCAGAACCAAGAGGTCTTCCTTGGCAGGTGTGCACAGAACAAGCGGAATCACGAACAAGGTGCCACATTCGCCACAAACAGTGTGAATTATTAGCATAACCTTATGGCAGTGGAACCACTCTAGCAAGCCGCTGTATTATAGATGGTACGCCACGGTCATGACATGGTAGATTCCGAGATGCCTGGTGCGGTGTTGGAATAGCTAGGACTCAGTGATGACCCCAACTAGGTCGTTACTACGGAGGGGATGTCATCAAGGCGTCCGTAGAAGCGTGGATCAAAGCGATGGTTTCGGCAGAAGTAATGTGTCACGGCTGTCACTTTTTGACGAAGGGAATTGTAGCGCATCCTCTTACGTCGCGCCCAGAAGCCGGCGCCTGCGGCATCGCAAAGAAAGAAAATACTGTGGCACCGTGCAGAGCAGAGGTGAAGTCTTGGATGTTGGGCAGTGGGTACCGGTCAGGGACGGTCTTGGTGTTCAGGAGCCGGTAGTCTCCGCATGGTCTCCAGTCACCTGATTTTTTTGGGACCAGATGGAGGGGGGAGGCCCAACTGCTGGATGACGGTCGAATTATGCCAAGTTCCAACATGTGCTCGAACTCAGCACGGGCCACTTTGAGCTTGTCGGGGGGCAAGGCGCCGTGGACGGCAGAAGACAGGTGGACCAGATGTTATTATGTGATGCTGAATAGCGTGAGCGACAGGTTGAGTCCAATCTGGTGGTGATGTCAGGCATGGGAATTCATTTATCAAGGCGGCGAACGGTTCTGAGGCAACTGCAGCGCAGGAAGGCGCCGCATCAGTAGGTGCGCCCGTAACGGTGCCTTGAACAGACAGGCTCGTTGCTGAGTCCAGAAGACGTTTGTGTCTGAAGTCGACGAGCAGCCCATGCTTGGCAAGAAAATCTGCTCCTATGATCGCGGACCCGACGTCGGCGACTAAAAACACCCACCGGAACAGTCTGCGAAGCCCCAGGTTCAGCGTGACGGAACGTTGCGCGTACACAGGGATGCGAGTGCCATTTTCAGCTTGAAGGTATAAAATGGCAGGCAAAGTACGCTCTGACCTTGCGGCAGGAAGGACGCTGACCTGTGCTCCGGTGTCGATGAGAAATTTTTGTCCTGTGGTGCGGTCGGCGACGTGGAAGAGGCGATATTCTTCAAGGCCCTGACCGCTTGTCGCCGCTAGTGGTCGGCCGGCGGGTTTCCCGTCCAAGCGCATGGCAACAGGCAGTGGCGGGCTTTTGCGCCAAAACGACGATGGTAGTAACACAGGCGTGGGCCCGCAGACTCACTCCGATCACGTTCTCCGGCCCGGTGGGGGGGTTGAGGATCGGCCACGGTGTCGCGAACGGCGTGGAGCAAAGTCTTGTCGCGTGGCCGCCACGAGCACTTCTTCTAGCCTGTCGCAGAGGTGGTCGATGTGGGAAGGAGTGGTGGTAGCGGCTGTCAAATTAGGAGTAGCACATGACGACGGGGGTCGTGTCGACGGAGTGCTGACGGCAGCGACTTGCAAGTGCTGAGTCGCCACTTCCATGACTTTGTCGGCGAGTGCGGCAAGCGACGGTAAGTCCATGGTGGAAGCGGTAGCCAGCACCATCTGTACGTTGGACGGCAAGCGTTGGAGGAACAGCTCGCGTAGCACTGCATTGTCCATTGCGTCGGCGCGCGAACCGAGGAGCTGCATCATCTGACGAAGGAGCTGCGTGGGCCTCCGGTCACCGAGCTCCGCAGTTGAGAGCAACTGTTGAATTCGCGTCCGCTCTGATGCAGCGGTTCTGTCGAGCAGCGCTCCCTTAAGTTCGTCGTAGGGAGCTGCCGGGAGGTTCGTGCTGAAGGATACCAGAATGTCGGAGACTTCTTCTGCTGCTGCGGGTGGCAGTGCACTGACGACGTGGTAGTATTTCTGAAGCTGCGATGTGATTCGGCAGATGTGGAACTGAGATTCTACCTGCAGGAACCAGACGGCTGGGTTGCGCTCCCAGTACTGTGGCAGGCGTAGAGATACCGCAGAGACTGCGTCACCGGGGGGCGTCTGCAGAGGGGGGAATTCTGGCCGTTAGGGAGATCTGCCTGATCATGTGGCATGGTGGTTCCAAGCGTCAGTTGTGCGTCCGGCTCTGCGAGGGACATGGCTCTAACTTGAATTAAGGGCGTGTATGCAACCGGGTCACCAAATTGTAGAGCGCGCGTGCAGGAGGAACCGAGAGCTACAACATCTGGTTAGGAACTGTTTATTGTTTCCCAAAAACGCGAGCAGGCGCGCGGGCGATGCAAAAGGGAAAGAGGAGAAATAGGAGAGAAGGCGCGCGGTTCGAGTTGTCCCCTGTCTTCCCCGCGCCGCCCGGCCGGCGGCGGCGAAGCACGAGAGTTTTTATTTTCTTTCTTTGCGATGCCACAGGCGCCGGCTTCTGGGCGCGACGTAAGAGGATGCGCTACAGAATCCTTCTGTAGGGTCGAGAATATTGCGCAACAATGTATATAGCTGCGAGGCAGTGGCGTAGCCGGAATTGTTGCTCGGAGGGGGTCGCATGAGAAGATGTACGTATTATATATGTATATATTGTGATGACTAAGAGCGGCACTGGGGCTCGGGCTCGGCTAGCGCGTGGGCAGCGAGCTGAGGGCAGAAGAAGACGAGGATAGATAATAGAACAGCTGGCCCCAGTAAATTAGGTAAATATAGCTTCTATGAGTATTACATTACAGAAAATACTGGAAAAATAAATTCACTTACTACTCGGCCAATCCCCTGCATTGGGTATGAGCCATGATGATGAGTAGAAGAAGAAGAACGGGTGCTGTCTCTGTGTCTCTTGTTCCTTACAATTAAACTCAAAAGATCCTGCCGCCCGGTTCTTGGCCCATCCCCCCTTTGTGGGTGAGCGCCATCAGCAAGAGGTCATCATCATCATCATCATCAATGGCGCAGTCTACGAAACCTAAACCGTCCGGCTGAAGCCATCTGCCTTCGTGGGTCATCGGCAGCGGTGTCCCTCCGTCCGAGGAACGCCGTCCACGCTTTCTCGCTCATGGACCCGACGACCCTACGACTGCCGGTAGGACCTACGCCACCATTCGAGGACGGCGTCCCAGCCTCCTCAGGGCCCGAAAGGCAGGTTTACCCCGCCGTCATCAAGACAGCGCACGGCCTCCTGTTGCCTGGGAACGCTGTTCACGCTTCCCGTGGCGACAACCCATCGCTCAGGACTTCATCGACTCCTGAGATGCAGAAGGGAGCTGTCCAAGCTCCCTTTGACAAGGATCCCGCCGCAGTGAGCCCAATCACCACCTCGTCCTTGGCCAACATTGCCACTGGCTCCGCTTGCGGATCATGGGATAGCGCCCTCGGTCCTGCGGCGTACCATCAAGCGACTCCGCGTCACGGTCGACGCTTTGACAGCGTCGAGCTCGGCGCTGCTTCCTGAGATCGTGCCGACATTGAGCGCCGCCAACGCCATGCTGGAGGTAGCCGCCTCACACGACCTGGAGGCCACCTCACCCGAGCAACGCAGAGAGCTCAGGTTTGTCCTCATGGAGCTCTCACACCAGCTGGGTTGTTTCGCGTTGGCGCTCTCTGCCTTGTCGCCTGCGAGCCTACCATCACAAGCCACCAGCGAGATACCGGAGTTCCGCGGCTTTCACGATCACGCCGAATATTGGGTGGCGACCATCAACGCTACAGGAGCTCGCGAGGCTTGGACCGAGCTGCAGAAATGGTCCTTGGCCGTAGAGCGCCTTCGGGACGGTGCCGCTGCGTGGCACCGGTATGAAGGCGTGAGGCAGCATTCTTGGGCAGAATGGAGTGCAGCCCTGATTGCTGCTCTCGGTAAGGTTTACGCCATCAGCGAGCCCAGTCAGAGTACTACCGAGGGCGGAGCTCAGGAGGGGCGTCAACTTGGGGCTTCGACTAAGCACTGCAGTTCGTTGGCAGGCAGCTATGCAGCTTGCTCTAGTGAAAACACCGCCCTTGGGCTGTGCTGGGACCTCGCATCGGTATCCAGTACTAGAACAGCACAGCCGATGGCCGACAGCATTCTCCAACCACATCTGTCGGATAAACTAACCTCACGCTCGTCATCGTCTGAGCGCATGAACACGCTCACCCCTGTTGCACCGGACGAACCACAAGCTCCCGAACCCTACGACATCATGATCGTCAGCAACACAACCTACGATCTACCACTTCCCGAATCAGGCCTTCCAGATGATATCAAGATGAGTCCAGACCAATCGGAGCCACATGTCCAGACACCTCAGACGTTCAACGTGTCGCTGCCGACCAACTCTCCTGCTGGTGAGATTGCTTCCTACCGGGACACGTCACGTGCACGCGACACTTCACCAGGAACCACCAGCTCGACCACCTCAGGGAGCTGTGTACCAAGAAGGTTCCAAGACCATGAGCATCGCAACTCATCCCGGGGAATGGCCCGCTCATCGTCACAGATGCTCCGTAGAATGCCCAGCTACACCTCGACCCACCGTATGAAGTACGCCCGATCCCACATTTTGCGACACTCGACAGTTTCGCATGTTGTCCTTTCTTCAGAACTGCGGTGGGACAAGCGTCAGCGTTTCGGGATGGGTCTGCGACCAAGATAAAACAGCCTATGTCGTCCCCCAGATCCACCATCGGGAAACATTCAAGCGAAGCCCGAGCGACCACAGCGACAGAGCCAAGACCGTCCACCAGAGGAAAATGAAACCACTTTCTCTGCAATGTCGCAGCGTGGCCGAGGTTGTCGACCACCGCGACACGCCGAATGTCGCCCTCCAGAGATACCTTTGGCAGCACCACAAAACAATGCTTAGCGTCGTAAAGACAGACCGCCGAGGCACAGCCAGTTTCGTCCTCCTGACGCATTGCCACAGATGACGATGCAGAACCTGCACACCTCTTTCAGCTGCAGCCAGACCTACAGCAGCGAAGCTTTAGATGACCACAACCACCGCTAGAGACATCACATTTCGCGTTCAGGCATCTATACTTGCAGCGTAGCGAGTGTGATGACTAAGAGCGGCACTGGGGCTCGGGCTCGGCTAGCGCGTGGGCAGCGAGCTGAGGGCAGAAGAAGACGAGGATAGATAATAGAACAGCTGGCCCAGGAACGGGTGCTGTCTCTGTGTCTCTTGTTCCTTACAATATGTGCGTGCGTGCGTGCGTGCGTGTGTGTGTGTGTGTGTGTGTGTGTGTGTGTGTGTGTGTGTGTGTGTGCGTGCGTGTGTGTGTGTGTGTGTGTGTGTGTGTGTGTGTGTGTGTGTGTGTGTGTGTGTGTGTGTGTGTGTGTGTGTGTGTGTGTGTGTGTGTGGTTTCAAAAGAATATTCCTGGCTAACTGGTTAAAATATATGAAAGAAAGTCACAGTGAAACACATAACATTTATTTATTTATATTTATTTATTTATTTATTTCAAGGTACCTTACAGGCCCCATGGGGGGGCATTGAGTAAAGGGGGGCAATACACAAAATGTATGTATGTATATATATCAAATGAAAAAAAATACAAAAGGAACAATTGCAAAATAATAAGTTAAACAGAAAGCATTACAGCTCAACATGAACAAAAGATACACGCACGGCAATAGTGAACGAAACAGTGCGTTTCTTGCGCAAAGAGACGGAGCGGCTACAAGGCACATTCTTCGCGTACAATCTTAAAAACGAATTCATGTAAAAAAAATTATGTTGGCAACGCAGCTCGAAAAAATACAGAAAATAAAAAAAAATACTACCAGGCTAGATAAAAAATACGAAAAAAAAGAAAAGAAAAAAGAAACGAATCCGATACATTTCATGGAAGGAAAACAGCGCGGTGAAATTTCTGTGCGAAGAAAAACAAAAGAGACAAGAAACGACATAACTGCCGGACAGAACAAGGTTATCTGACGTCATATATAACGTAGCATATGAGCAGATGAGGAAATTTTCTATGATGATATGTGTAGGTTGAAAAAGTTCCCAAGATTCACCTTTGCGCTACGATACGGCACCTACTCGCTGAAGTTTGTGAAATGGCTTGATAAGAGATGACGGAATGTATCATAGTTTGTCTGGGAAGCAATGTGGTCAGGCAAACTATTCCAGAGACGGAAAGCACGTGCAAGCGCTGACTTATTAAGGCGAAAGCCTTTAATGTCTCATGCTCACGTCCGTCCGGTGTCCGTCCGTCCGGTGTCCATCCGTCCGGTGTCCGTCCGGCGTCCGTCCGTCCACGACCCCACTGCGCATGCGCCAACCCATTGAAAAAAAATAAAAATAAAAAACCTCCTCTCCACCTCTCTCTCCTCTAGGCATCCCTCCCCGCGGAGGCCACACCCTCACTGCGCATGCGCGTCCTCTACTTCTCTCCCCTCCTACGCTCCCCCTCTCTCCTCTAGGCATCCCTGCCCGTGTCGTCTACAACCCCACTGCGCATGCGTGTCTTCCCCTCTCCTACGCTCCCCCTCTCTCGCCTCGCGACGCCGACGCAGGCAGCGTCTGCTAGCGAGTTTCATGGTTGAAAAAACCGACTGCTCGCGCTGCACAACTGTTCACTGGCCACCCCGTATATATGGCAATGGATCCTGACCTGCAAGGTGGTGCCGGTGGGAGATTTCTCCTGTGCGTTGTCGAACGATAAAAAGTTCGCAGCGTGCGCGTTAACTAAAAGCGGACTGCGGGTCTCTGTGTCCAGTCCGATTCATCTGTCTCTCATTGCCCATTAGCAGTGATTGGGATGTTCCAGTAGGAAACACCGGTCCATCGCTGCGTGCTTTGCGCCCCCCAGGTTTCTCTCCTGTGCAACGCTGCGATGAGCGCCAGCGTCAACGCCGCCGCGAGTGTAAGCGTTAGCGCCCGCTGCTTCGCATCTACACATGGTTCCCTTTAGCGGGAGATTGTGTAATCTTAAGGCGAAAGCCTTTAATGTCTCATGCTCACGTCCGTCCGGTTTCCTTCCGGTGTCCGTCCGACCTCCGTCCGGCGTCTGTCCGTCCGTCCGTCTGTCTGTTCGTCCGTCCATCCGTCCATCCATCCTTCTGTTCGTCCGTCCGTCCATCCGAGCTCTGGCACGGAGCCAGGTGGCCGCCGGGATGCGCAGACGGACGCCGGTCGCGTCGGACTCTATAGCGCTCGCGCTTTGCTTGCGTAGCGTCGCTGTGCCCAGAGTTCGCTATCATTCTGACGGACGCCGTCTCAATGGAGCCAGGCGTTCACGGAATACACTTTCCAATTTACAAAGGGTCCGTCAATTTAAGAGCTGGAACGCGGATGGCGTTTGCACGATGCGCAAAGCGCGAGAAAATACTAACGCATGCGAAAGGAGGAAGATGCGTCTCGCGTCTCGCTGCGATTCGCGGTAAAAAATTAAAGAAGAAAACACGCACCCATTCGGTTTGTGTCTTATCCCACTGAGAGTGTAAAAGAAAAAAGAGATGCATAATCAGTGGAATGGCCACACGCTTTCGCCGAACACACTTTGAAATGTACAAAGTGTCCTTCAATTTTTTTGAACGCGTTTGTTGAACCATATACACGGGAATAACTAAAACGATTGTGTAGTCTACGTGAAGTGAGATATGGTTTTTGCAGACCAGGAACGGTGATTCGGGAGGAATGGGTAATTTTATGAAAGAATGACAGCAAGGCAGTGTCGTGACGAACATTGCCTTGCTGTCACGAAAAAGGCCGGTCCCCGACCGAAAGCTCAGAATATATATATATATATATATATATATATATATATATATATATATATATATATATATATATATATATATATATATATATATATATATATATATATATATATATATATATATATATATATATATATATACACATACATACATCTGCATTTGAACATGGGAGCGTCAGTCAGCGCCGCCAGTTGCCATTGCGGTGAGTGTGGAACACTCGTTTTGCTTGTTGGCGTCACGTAGCACGTGATCTTAATACGAGCTGGCAGCTGACTAATAATCCCTCGCTACTACCTGAGCATTAGTCAGGTAGTATGCGAGGAATTAGTCAGCTGCCAGCTGACTAATCCTTATTCGCAAAAGTGCACATTGTCTGAGCAACATTCTAGTCCCATGAAAATTTTACATTTGGCTCTTTAATTCTCGTGACAAGGCATTGCGGCATCACAGGCTTCCTGACAAGAAAGCTTTCCTAATTTTTCTCTACAGCACTTTGCCTCGAACGTTAGTTCCGCCAGGATCTATTACATGGTGCAATCATCGTGCATGATTTGTATAATTACTGAAAATAAATATTATTGTGACTTTTTAATACGACAGCTTCATCTACGAAAGCGCGTATATTTACGTTAGAATCACTAGATCCTTTCAGTTCCGTCAGGTCACGTCAGGATCATTGCATCACGTCAGGAAGTTAAGAAACTAATTTATTCTTCAGACAAAATATAATAGAACGTAATGCACGAAACTTAAACCTGGCTATATTTCACGGCGTGCTGGTGCATTCCTATTTTCCTCACGTGTTCAGAATTCCATCTGCATAATTGGTCGAGCAGAATCCACTCCAAACATCATAATTTTCATAGCTCCATGACACGCTAATTGAGCAAAGTCTGATGAAAACGGCGATACAATCAAATGCGCCTTGTGTGCGTGCTGTTTGCACGATCTACTTATCATTGTTGGAATAACCTCGCCCGCCAAATATGGCCACTTACTATTGCAGAAACAAATAAAGAAAGAGCATTACCGACAGCAGACTTCGG
Source organism: Rhipicephalus appendiculatus (assembly GCA_030522465.1). NCBI lineage: Eukaryota > Metazoa > Arthropoda > Arachnida > Ixodida > Ixodidae > Rhipicephalus > Rhipicephalus appendiculatus. The sequence continues at coordinate 78,207 of JALIZH010010435.1, read as the reverse complement.
CACGTGTATTAGTCCTGGCCAAAGTCACCATGCTTATTTTCTCTTACGGAGCCCTCAAGCGCAAGGCTACGTAATTTTGTCTATCCAGCAGATAGTTTTGTCCGCCTTTCCATTAGATGTTGCACTAAGAATATGCTGCTACGCTTTCATATTAGAAAGTGGAAGTGAGAACAGTTATTTGCAGGGAAGCTTGGCAAACATTCCCACGGATTCTGGAACATAATAAACCACGGTGCATGTCGCATGGTGACGAGGACACGGTGCATGGGGATGACGACGTTGAGAACGCAAGCGCACACAGTAAATGATCCAGTATCTGGAAAAAAAGCTAGATGCTTACATACTGCACAGCGATGCACATAATAGCATAAAAATGACAAACAAAAGGCCTTACAAACATATATTTAAGATAGATCAGTGGTTGCGGCACAACGCAAGTAGCGAGAAATTAACAACTTGTACAAAATTCGGACAGCACGCAAAAATTCACTAGCAGTTCAAAATCATACGCTTAACATAGGCTAAATGTAACAAAAGTTCAAAAGTAAACAAATGCTGGCATACAGATGACTAAGCAACGCAGATAAGTGTAAAAAGCAGGAAGTCTAGTAGTCCCACAGAGTGTTGGCGAGTCGTCTTGCGTCGGATGAGATTGAAGCGTTGAAGCGAAGTTTTTCCCGGGAGTCTGGTTCTGCGGGCAACTCTCAAGAAGGGTTTCCGTTGGACGAACTTGAAAAGCAGCCAAGCCTCAAGCCAAAAGTAACCAAAGTAGCCATGCCATTTAACATAATGACAAAATTTGTAGTCAAATGGAACAGAAGTGGCATCATGTGCAGTCTTAGTATTCATCTATAAAAAGCCGGCAGATCCCACGCACTGTGGGAATCGATGTGATGCGAAGCAGCCAAGAAGGAGCAAATCCTGCTTTACATAATTTGCATGTCATATTTTACATGTTAGGACCTGTCATTTATGTTCGCCATACAGTCACGTCGCGCAATACCAATTTTGGTGTATATCAAGCTAGCGAACTGGACGCAAGCGCACCATGAGCGTGGCATGTAAATGGCGTTGTAGATTACATGCATGCCAGATTTTCATGTTACCACCTGCCACTTATATTCTTTTACAGTCATGTCACTCAGTACCAAATTTGGTGTATATCAAGCTAACGAAACGGCCGCGAGCGCACCACGAGCGTGACGTGTAAATCATGTTGTTCATGTCATGCACGTCATTATTTGCATATTACCACCTGTCATTTATGTTCGTCATTCAGTCACGTCACTCAATCTCAACTTTGGTGTATATCAAGCTAACGAAACGGCCGTGAGCGCGCCATGAGCGTGGCATGTAAATGATACTTTTCATGACAAGTTAGTCATGATTTTCATGATATGACCAGTCATTCATGTGTCATACAGTCATCTTATGCTATACAAAATTTGGTGTAAATCCCATTAACGATACGGGCAGGAGAGCACAAGGTCGCAGGCGGCTAGATAGATAGATAGATAGATAGATAGATAGATAGATAGATAGATAGATAGATAGATAGATAGATAGATAGATAGATAGATAGATAGATAGATAGATAGATAGATAGATAGATAGATAGATAGATAGATAGATAGATAGATAGATAGATAGATAGATAGATAGATAGATAGATAGATAGATAGATAGATAGATAGATAGGCTCAAAGTCACCGAAGTTCGCTAAGAAATGCTTCGCAATAAATAACTACTTTGAACAAGCGAGACCATAATAAGAGCACAGTTTTCCCCTATTAAATGGGCTTCAAGCCACAGATAAGCAACCAATAAATAAAAAAAAATTGTATAATAAATTCATTGCACGCGCATATAGTTCCTGTCCATCATGTAGAAAGGATAGTCTCTCCAGATAGAGTAATATTATACCATTTCAGCCAGAAAGTCAGTAGGAACATTAAACCTTGGAGCACTTTTTTTGAAGCTGTAGAGCGAAATAGATTACTACAGCTTACAAAAATGTTGAAAGGTCCAATTTCAGATAGTGAAATTTGGTTATGGAACACACCAGCTTCATTTTTTTTCCTGCGGATCTCAGCTATTGTCAAGTTTACATGAGAATCCTCACTGCTCGTTAGAATCACTCGTAGAAACTTTATTATAGCGTCATCATAGATGCCGGTCACCATGAGCAGCATGCTGGCCACGCGTTTGCGAACATGCATGCGACAGCCGCTCCGTATTTGCAGGTGCGCAAAGCGTTGCGTAAAGGTGCTGCGATGCGCACCAGCCTGCTGGTAGGTGGAAGATGCGTGCACACACCGGCTGAAATGCCAGAAAAGCTCAAAAGCAAGGTACTTCATCGGCAAATAATGAAAAAAGCACACCTAATACACCAAATCAGAAGTTTAAAGTCGCCAAAAAGTAGCCATGGAGCCAGCCTGATATTTTGGTAGCCAAACGTGGTCGAAAAGTAGCCGATTTGGCACAATTTAGCCACCAACGGCAACCCTGCTCTCAAGCAGGTTGACCTACACCGTAGACTTTGTTTGCAGATGCTGGTTTGACCACTCTTCCTCAACTAGTCTTTCAGATAAGGTTAGGCGGCCAGGCATTACCGAGCGACGCGAACTTTAATGTTAAAACCACACAAATAACCTAAGACTAGTGAAAGTAGGGAGAAGAAAACAGCCCTCTTGTCTGTGTCCTTCTTTTGGTCTCCTGCCTTTTGTCTGTTTTAAATTTCGTATCTCTCAGCCACGTGCTCCATGTCGTGATGTGCGATACGAAACTTTTCTGAAGCAAGATGGCGGAGCATGGTGTGTGTCGCCCAGCTTCTTGTGATGATGCGAGGGACGTTGCCATATTGTCACGTCGTAATGACGTGGGCGAAGACAGCAGTAGGCTTCTTCGAGGAGAACCTCTTTATTTGTTCCATCTTCTGGCCGCCAAACAGAAACTCAAATTACAGCAGGCAATGCACGCTGTAGACTGATATCAGCGCACACAGCGTCGGTCGTCGATAAACTGGTCATCGTTCGAACGCGCCGTCTTATATAAATCAGGCATCGAATTTTCTAGCCTTATCGCTGGTCGTCGCGTAAGGTCTGGAATAAGCTCGAGTGTTCGCGTCTTGCGCGCAGTCTAAACAAAACGATCTACTGCAATCGTGAAACTTCTCGTACCTTGAGACGCGGTTTGCGCTGAGCATTGCTGACAGGCTTTGTGGGCGTAAACAAAATACAGCAAAAGTGAAATGAGAAACGCACGTGGCAATATTATCAGCTCTAGTCCCTTATGGTACAGAAGATATTGAGTAAAACTCCCAATACTCTTAATACCGTCATTCGTTCGAGAAGTAAAAGCGAGCTGATTTAGGCCGGAACCCATGACAGAAATACTTCAGCTGGAGTCGGGATTTCCTTCTGTACCATATCAACTGAAACGAAGGAGTGGGAAAGAAAATTCGATCTCAGTATAGCCTGATTGGCGTTAGCGAAGAGTAAAACCCAGTCGAACGATCGGCGCTGGTTAAGGCTTACAAGTAGCAATCTTGGTTCATACATATGCAGGAATTCCCGTAGCGTTCATCGCTTCAAGATGAAAAATAAACGAAAGGGTGAGGTTGGCCGAATTGAGGGGCAGGACGCTGACTTCGGTGCCAGTCTTCAAAAGAAACATTACCCTGCTAATGGTGTCGGTGACGTAAAAGAGGTGACCTCTAATGCTTAACAAGACTCGTTGCCATTATTGTATTGTGCCTGTTGTCGTTTTATCTGTCGGTACACTGCTGTAGGCAGCATTCAGCGGCGGTGCCCGAACGCCGATGGTGCTTGTGATATCAAGAAAGTTCCTTGTTAAGCTAGTTGGTACATGATGACAATCGAAGAAATCCGCGAAAGCATGAATTAGGAAAAAGGTGTCACTGCCTCTGCATTCTGCCTCTCCCTTTTTCCTATTTCCGCGTTTCTGTGGTTTCTTCAAGTGTGCAAAATCAAGCTTAATAAACATTTTTCTCTTTTTTCTGTCTCTCTCACATAAAGCGACCGGCATGGCGTGGGACTGTCCGACAACTTTCACGATTTCATCAGTGTGGAAAGTTAAAGCCCACTGTGAGATGTCCGACCCGATGACCAGGATCATATGCACTGACGCTTAGTAGGTGTACGCAAAACTACTGCAAGAACTCTGGGTGAGACGTTGCGCGCGATTTGCTAACAAAAACTTTCTTACCTACGCTCTCTTTCTGTATTCTGGAAGAGAGAAGTAACGATTTCAATTGATTTCATTGAACTCGCAAGTGACCGGAGAAATTGCAGAGACTGGCTTTCACCTATATAGTTCTTCCGCGGATTAAGCAGTTGCAAGCGCTCACGTTCGAAAGGCATGATGTGCTCGAGGACGGTCGACGCCTCGAGAATGTCGCTTTTGTCGTGTGTTGACGGAGAGGACATTGTACCCTTACAGGGCGACGTTGCAAGAGAGGGAGCCCTGATGGGCAACGCGTGCATATTGAGAGGTGACACGGTGTAAGTAGAACCGCCCTTCATATTGTTGTCCGAGCCAGATTGCGGGACTTCGTGACCAGAAAGAGAAGACACCTGCCGTAGCCACTTGAGCGACAGGTGGAGTTGATGTTACAGACGTGGGTTCCTCGGTGGAACCATTGCTTTAGACCGTTCCAGCAGTGGCGTAGCCAGGGGGTGGCACACCGGGCACGTGCTCCCCCCCACCCCCCCCCCGAAATTTTTTTTCGCCATGGCATACAGAGCGAAAAATGACCATAAATTTCAATGAGGTGCCCTCCCCGAAATTAAGGAGGTGCCCCCCCCCCCCCCCGAAAAAAGTTTCTGGCTACGCCCCTGCGTTCCAGTTAACTAGTGCGGGGTTGAGGCCCATAGTCCGAACGCTTGTCATCACTGTTTCTATTGTGAGCGAAGTATTCGGCTTTTCAGGGTAGCGACTCTAGCTACTGGTGTTGTTTCTCTTCGCAAAAGTGTCTCACTAACACTTTGGGGGGATTCACCTAGAGTTGGTTTGAAAAAGCTAGCAATAGAAAATAAGTTTCACTTCAACGCTTTGTGAAAACCTGATCAATCTGATGTGACAGATGCAATTTTGTCAGAGCAAATGGAAATGTTTGTATTAAAAGTATCATTACTAAGGACAGCAGACTTAGCTGGGCAACCGCTCTGGGTAGATGAATTCAAGGGGATCAGCACAACTATCTGTGTAAGTGCATACACGTGTCAAAGTGTACTCCATACAGTCCACGTGTAGTTCCACAGGTTCTGAATACGACGGTACCCTTATTTTATTTAAAGGGGTACTGACACGAAAATTTACAGTTGCCGTTTTTTTTATGTCAAATGAAAGGCCAAGCCCTCAAGAGCCTACAAAATGTACTGGTAAGCGTCAGTTCACCCTTGAAAAAAGTAATTACAGTGTAATTTTGACAGCTATAGTTTCGGTTCCTACTGTACCCTGACGTCACAACACGGTATGAGCTTCTCGTCAGGTGCTGGCGCAAGATATCGTGACAGTCCACGGCCGCTTGGCACCGTGGCTCTGTTGGTGACGCACAAGTGGCCATTTTGAATATTTTGGTGACGCACAAGCGGCCATTTTGGAAGTTTTGGTGCCTGTACGTCATCACAACTAGCCAGACTAGCTGCTGCGTGAAGTCACCAGAATTCGTACTGTAGCCTGACGTCAAGCTAGTGTCGATGTCAGTAGGTGCGCCACGGGAAAATCGACTTTTATATCAAAATAAATTATCTTGCTAGCATTTTCTGAGCCTCACACTTTCTCAGAGCCGCCTCTGTATACAGGAGATTTGTATGGCAGTGTAAACACCCCCCCCCCCCCCCCCGAAAAATGGAGTCGGTATCCTTTAAACTCTTTTATATTCGTATCCGTGTCATGCGTGCACATTAAATTCGGTATTATGACACTGGGTTGTAATTTCAAATACTGGTACATGTTTCCATTTATTCCGATGTAATGTTTCTGTGAGAAACACGGCGCGCACTTATCAGTACATTTATCACTGAATGTTTTCAGGGATAGAAGCAACAGTTAGACTACGAGCGAGCGAGAGCGACAAACATCCGCTTACGCGTAAGTGATGTCTGCCAGTTACGTCAGTGAAATTTGAACAGTGAAGGGTTATTTTTCCACTGCTTGAACTCGACAATGCGTACCATGCATTCGCACAACCATGGTTCACACGCCAAAAATGTGAGGAATCTTCTAATTGAAATTGCATTTCGTTCTGTTCACTGCACTCAGCTGAACATGATACAGCAATGCTTGCAATTAAGTTTCCAGGAAAGGTGCGAAACAACCGGGTGCGACCAACAACGAGTTTAAAGTTTGCTGTAAACGCGACTTCCGAGATGACAGATTGACGCAAACGCTCAGCTCTGCGGGACGAACTTCATTCCCATCCGACAACAGTTTTGCTTACCTCCCTCTCTCCCACAGCGGGCCCCTTCGCATTCGCAGAGTGGACACAGAGGCCCCGCAGCGACCGCTTGATGGACAGCTCCATATTTCGAGTCCACTTCAATCTGTGGCAATGACCCGAGCTAGCGCGTGCGCGTACGATTTATATTTCACTTAACGAGAGCCCCACCACGCCGCGATATAAGGAAGCGTGCCTCCTCGCATAAACGCCGAGTGAGTTCGCGCAGGCGCGCCCCTACTAAGTACGCAAACGCTGGTTTACGCACTTTGGTGGCCGCCTTGTCCTCGTGCGGTTGGTCTCGCTGTGTTAGTGACAGCCGACGTCCTGCGTGGAACTTATTTGCATCAGCGCAATTTGGAAAACAAGACAGCGCATTATCGTACCATGGCAATGGTTTCTTCTGCGGAACGGTGAGTTGCGTCGCGAGAAGGCCTTGCACTCCGAAATTGATCCCAGTGATCGCTCAAAGCAAATGTGAAAAGACGTCGGCATTGAAGTGATAATATGTTCCTAAGATCCTTTCATCGAGTTTCACATTGATTTCAATAAGATTCGACGCTTATTTTGGGAATTTAGTGCTGGAAATATTTATTGTAAATGTGTAGTCCGGTACTTGAAGAACTGTCTGGCATGTGGCCGACGCAATTGCTCGACATTTACATGACGAAGAGAGCTTCTGTTCAAAGCTCGCGCGTCGCATAAATATTTGTCCCTAGAGCGGCGTAAGCAGTTGTCGAATGGGACAGCAGCCCTGCGGTGTCAATATATTAGCCCGGGCCCGCATTCACAAAAAATGTCTTGCGCTCAATATTTTCGTGAGAGAATGTCTCAGCCAATCACGATGCCAGACATATCATCAGTGAAGTCAACTGAGCAATAGCAGAACGCACATACCGAAGAGCAGTTTTGTGAGTTCGGCCCAATGTTATATGAACATGTTCAGCATCTTGAAAATGAGCTTTAAAATGAGGTTTATCAGTCGCCGCATCCACCAATCCATATTTATCTCCCTAACTCCGTCGGAGACATACTGAATCAAGAAGCAAAATGTCATCCGTAAAAATCCGGCAGATCCCACGCACTGTGGGAACGATGTGATGTGAACGCAGCTAGCAAGGAGCTGCGTACACTACCTTGTTTGTCTTTGAGGCAAATGAAGTAATTCATGTCATGGCGTGTAGTTCACTATCACACGCTTGTCATGCATGCATGCATGTACAATCTTGTATATACCATGCTACTGAAACGTGTATTCTCGTATATACAATGCATGGCCTGTTATTTAATTTCGTCAAGCACTCATGTCATGCCAAACCAGTTTTAGTACGTATTCAATTCAAACCGCCCGGAAGCGCACCAGGACAGTGTCATGTAAATCGCGCCGTAAATGACATGCATTTCATGATTTTCATGTTACCACCTGTCATTTATGTTCGTCATACAGTCACGTAGCGCAATACCAATTTCGGTGTATATCAAGCTAGCGAAACAGCCTCGAGCGCACCATGAGCGCGGCACGCAAGTCATGCCGCACATGTCACGCATATCATGATTTTTATGCTATCGCCTGTCATTTATATTTCGCCATGCAGTCATGTTATGCTATACCAATTTTGGTATAAATCTCATTAACGATACGGCCACGAGAGCACAAAGTCGTAGGCAGCTAGATAGATAGATAGATAGATAGATAGATAGATAGATAGATAGATAGATAGATAGATAGATAGATAGATAGATAGATAGATAGATAGATAGATAGATAGATAGATAGATAGATAGATAGATAGATAGATAGATAGATAGATAGATAGATAGATAGATAGATAGATAGATAGATAGATAGATAGATAGCTGTGACAACTTGCAACCATGCTGGAGTCACTAGGCGACACCGCGCCGCTGACAACTATGGTGACACCGCCACTATGCGATAGCCAGTGGTAGATATCGAATACAAGCTCTAAATTCATTTAACCCTTTCCCCGCGAGCTCCAGAACACCACTTAACCATCTTGTGCATGAGAGACCTGGTTTTTCTCTCACCTTCAAGTTTGCTAGCATGGATGTTTACTCCAATGAACTGCAATGAGCCGAGAAAATGTTATGGCACTACAGATGATCTTAAGTGCCCCCAAGCGCGAAAGACGTTTGCCGTAAGCGGTAGCAGCGGGATGATTTTTTTTATGTTAAGCGGTGGCATATCGATGTTACCTGGTATACTCTTCAATTAATTGATGGGCGGATCCAGAAGACAGGGGAGAGGGGTGGGGGAGGTAACAGATCCTATGATCCCTCGAGCTTAACTTTTAAATGTATAAGCTGAGTATCGGTGTTTACGGCCCATACTCAGCACAGCGGTTGATTGGGCGAGTTGGTGATTCATGCTAATTATGGATACAAGCGTGCAACTAAGTAAGGACACTAAGAAAACGGGGACACGCGCATAATAGCAACCGAAAGTTTGTTGGAAGACGCCCAAATATGCGTACAGACAGATAGGTATTTTGAAAAACAGTCACGATGAGAAATCAGTAACTGCCACGTCACGCCAAGGCCTGCATCACCCAGAACAAAATCATTAGTCGGTGACGCCTGTCGGATGCGCCACTTTTCAAGAACAGGAGCTGTTGCGAACCCGAACTATTGCGAAGTGCCCACTACGCCATAAATGCGAATTCGCATTTTGCGAAGTGGCGAAGTACCCACTACGCGCCCTTAAGGCAACGCGAGCCGTGGCGCACCTGCACACTTTGTTCAATGTGTTGCTGCTGATGATAAAGACTAATTATGCCTGAGCAACTCGCAATGAATTAGCCTTTAAACCACCAACTCGTAGCGCGATCAGCATGTTTTGACGCCTGGCACGATTCTACGCTTCTGCCACACAACATTATATATTATTATATCCTTGCAATACATGGCATCCGTATAGGCTTCTTTCTTCCGGAGCAGTTTCAAGCACTGGCGTCGCTCTGTCGTAGAACACTTGGTTGGCATGCAGAATACCTGTAGTTGAATCCCTACTCAAACCGAAAATATTTATTTATTTATTTGCATTTACCTCGCTTTTTCGCTCACAACCAACGACGCCGACACCGACAATGAACCCGGCGCCGACACCGGCATTTCTGCGAAACCAGATCTTTAACGCTATGGCGTTAAAAAATGCCCCCACCTCCCCGAAGGGAATCGTGAGGAAATGCGAATGCATTTCTTGCGCCGACACCGACTTCTGCCATCGCCTTGAGAGGCGCCCAGCCAGCGAACGGTCGAGAGTGAGGCGCGAGCGGACGGGAGAGTGGGGCGCAGGGAGGAGAGAGAGCGAACGGCGAGAGAAGGAGCGGCGAAGCACTGCACCTACCCTCTCCTACACTCTCTCGCACCACATGCTCCGGTTGCTAGGGGCCAGAATAAGCGCGCGCGCCCGCAGCTGTTGCTATGGGAGAGGGAGCGAGAGCGGAGAGATAACACCTGCCGGCGCGCGGACACCTCCTCAACCTATCCTCCTCCTCCACGGACAACGCCGGATGCGCCTGACATAGCCCGACTAAGCAATGCATTCGCATTTAAAACTGCAACCCATACGCAAGCTGCTTCACTTCATCTACGGCGGCGTATACAGTACCTTGGTTCGAAACGTAACCGCGCGTGTTCCTCAGGGGGGTCCTATTCTCGCTTTAGGCAACGAACAAAATGTAAATAGATGTTTGTCGCTAATTGAAAGAGATAATTAAATGTCGAGGTATACTTAGTTGTTGCCATCGTAGCGCTGCACATGGCCAGTCCATCGTTGTTTACCGGCCTCATTCCACGGGCGGTCTTTCAAGTTTAATGGCACACACACATTCCCCTCATCTTTATGACACAAAACCTAATTATTTGTGGCAGCTTTACAAATAGGTACACAGGTCTTGAACTCCTTGAGTTTGCGTGAGCACGCAGCAGATGTTCTAAAATCATATCGTAGTTCTTGCCCGTAAAACTAGAGATATTACTTATTAAAGTATTGTTTGACCTCCTTAAACCGAAAGACAAATGAATCGGGCTCGGGCCTTCACGAGATAAACTAAAAGGATTTGTGGGGACTGCTTCTGCACGAATGTATGCTATTTTTGAAAAAAAAAAATGTCGTCGGAAAGCTAAGTCAAAGAGTAGTTAGCGTGTGACGCATGCGCAGTTGTGACAACTGGCGGCTGCGTACGCATAGTCGCCAAGCTCCGCGTAGCGTTTTCTGAGACTGTTTAATTAAAATTTTAAATTACCTCTCATAGTGCAGAACAAATGGCAAATGTGGAAAAGCGGCAGGCGTCACTGTAACGTGCGACATCTAGGAGTAAATTACTTTATTTCCGCTGGCAGACAAGAAATAACTTGGTGTGTAGCTGTTACGACATCAAATGGGCATAAAAAGTAAAACAGCATCAAGCATAGTAGTATATGCATGCGTCGTTCTCATTTTCTTGCTATTTTTTTTTCGTATAAAAGTGTACTGCACTGACGGGCGCCGTCGTCCATTTTATATTACGTGTTCCTTTATAATATGAGAAAAAAAAGAACTCCGAAGTTAATAACCTGACTTCAATTTTCGGACTAATCCACTTGCTGTCCAAACTGATGCTGGAACGCTTACTGAATGATGGACATGCTAATGACGATAAAAAATGTAAAGTGGACCTGTTAAATAAATGCGTAATTGAAAGGAGCGTAATTTAGCAAGAACGATGGCAGTTCTCATAAGCTGACTCTTATGCCCATATGGAGTGGAATGAGACCACATTTCGCAAGTCGGTAGGCTTATCAAAAGGAAGAGGAGGAAGGAAAGGCAGGAAGGTCATCCAGATGCCCTTCCGGTTTGCTATCCTACGCTCTAGGAAGGTGATTAATACCCCTGTCACACAAGAAGGTCTAATGCCAGTTGCACCTAACTAATGTTATTAGTTGGCTGCCACACGGGGAAGTCTAATGTCATTAAAAGAAAAGGACTTAAGCAAACGAATGAGTTAGCTGAACTCATTCGAATGTGTTTTCGCCATGTTGTCGTCGCGAAAAAGTACTCGCGCTGGAGGGGGGCCCACGAATAAATTCTGTACGAGCTTTTCTTGGATATTTAGAGAACCGCATATTAGCATTTCAGAATCGATGCTATCCTGGTGAAAACAATTTTTACAACATCAATATACATAATACATTTCTTACACACGCTGTGACTTGTTTTTTTTTTTTTTTTTTGTTCTTGTTTTTTTTTTTTTTTCATTCCCGTCTTCGCTGCATCGCGATTGCCATCATCTGAAAATGACATTATATCTTGCCGTGTAACAGTGCACGGCACCTAATGTCATTCGATGCGTCGAATGTCATTAGATAAAAATGGCATTAAACCCTCTCGTGTGACAGGGGAAAAGATAGGGAGATAGAAAGAAGTGAGTATGCAAAGAATTCGCGTGGGCTTAAACTACAGTGCGGCGTTCCATGGTACTGGATACAGGATCTCAGGCGTACAGCGTTCCGCTGTAGATAGTCGAGTCATGGTGTCTACTGAAGGCTTGACACATTTACGGACAATTCTTCATAGTTGACGTCTGAAAGGGTTAGCCATTTTCTTTCCTATAACGTTGCTGTTCCTTTGTTACTCTATGTTAGGCTATGTGGCGCCAGCCGACGGTTCTGTAGGGTGTGGTTTGTTCTGGATTGTCCCCCCTGTTATTAGGCTTAAAGGAGCAGTGACACCAAGGGAGCTATTCTCGCGGTGTCCACTTAGCTCTGGACATGTCCACTTCGGCCTCCACTGATTGGCTGGAGCTGGCGAGCAGCGCGCCGCCAGTTTCCGGTCTTTTTTCCGCAACGTCATTTTGACGCCACGCAGCTTTCACAACTCTCAACACAAACAAATGAGAAAGACGGAATGCGTTTCGCCGCAGCGAATGCTGCCCCCAGAGATCCGCTTTTGGACGCACATCTCGGAGGCCGTGCATGAACTCTAATCACGTTAGCCCTTGTATTAGGTTTAACGTGGCCGCCCGCCTGACGCACCTGGAAGGTCGATACGCATTCCCTGCATCGCACTTAAAACATCTCAACACGTTCATACGCAAGTTCAGACTTGTCAAGTTTGTTTAAGAGTCCTGTTACTGTACATTTCGTCCACTTTCTTTCTCTTTACGCTGAGAATGTGCTGGCGGGTTCGGTGAGTCGACGTGGTTAAGAGCGCCATGACGTCATGACTCGCCGTTTTTTATCGTAACTGAGAACGCGCTCCGCCGAAGTGGACATGTCCACTAAGTGGACACTGCGAGAATCGCGCCCCAAATTTCAAATCGAGCGCAAAGAGCGGGCAAAGGCTCAACTGCGCGTTCGTGCCATGCAACATCGACACTATTTTGACGTGTTCAGCTAGCGTCTAGGCCACGCCTCAGGCGCTGAGTGACGGTGCGCGAGCAACGCTGACGTCGACAAGTTTAATGTTTTCATCGTGGTGCCTACTTGTGGTACCGCCTGGTGGCGACGCTAGGCTGCCTGGCAACGGCGTCGCTTGTTTTGTTTTGCTTGGTTCGTGCAGCGCGTTCGTGTGAATCCTGCGTTTTCGTTGTGCCGCTTCGGGTGGACTGTCGTGGAGTCATGAGCGCGAATGTGATTATTCGAAGCTACGATCTCCATCGCATTACGTGCCAGCATGCCGTGGAACCGTTGTGCGCTGCAATCATGCTCTTCAAATAAGAGAAAAATCGAAAAGTATGGCGCGCCATTGCGAAACGCTACTCCCACAACGCGCTCACGGAATCAAAACGCCAGGCCTCCGCGTTTCACTTTTTTTCTTGTCGCGTTTCAGTCTATGAGCAGTATACATTACAATTGACACATATGGCGACATTCACTAGCTGACCAGTGTTTACGGACGCATTGGTTATGCTTAGGTAGACGCAAACGTGACAATAACCGATCAAAGTGCACCAGTACGGAACGTATTGTTCAGAGCAATATCATTTCAAAGAAGTAACACGCACGCAGCGTTCATATGCGTAGTTGTGATATGTCTTGCCAGCCAGCATGGCCCAAGCGCGCGTCTCCAGCTGCCTCCTCGTCGCTGCTGGGTCGGGCGTCGATATCAGAATCACTACTCTGAAGAGGATCGAACCGTAAATGATTCACCACGTCGCAAATCGCAGCGATTCCATATTCCTCAGTATTTTCATCGTCGCTTGTGGACGCTCTTGACGGCGGCGACGACGATGGGGGTGGCGAACACATGCCTACACGTGCGCGCCGAGCAGACGAAATGTCAGCTGAAACTCGCGTCAGCATTTCGTGCGGCCACGTGATCAGATGGGGCGTGACCGCGGGAGGTGGCCGCTTGGCAGCGTTGGCAGCGCAAAAAATTGGCGGGCTTTGTTCCCGTTTTGAATTGCGTTGGATACTGGTCATACTAATCATTATTAGATATATTCGTCCCTCTGTTGCATTATCAGTACCGAATCGTTACTAGGGGATCGATAACTACACGTTGACGCAAAAAACGCGACATGCGTAAAGTTGATGTCACTGCTCCTTTTTAAGAGCCCTTTCTCCGCTGCGTCCAAGTCTGTGAGGCGTTCACACCCTGTCCCCATCCGAGCGATCACACAACGCCACTTCTCACCTTTTCCCCCCTCCAAGTGAACCTCACTCTCTCTCGCCAGTTTCCGTGAGGTGCGCCCGTTCACCCTTTCCGCCGAGACACCCAAGCACAAGACAACCACGAAGAAAAGAGACGTACTTGTGTACGCAAGCGCTAAATCCTGCTTTATTCTTTCATACGCCAATGCATATATAGGCCCCTGGCAACCTTACCGCTCATGCGCACCCAACAATACCTCTAAATCAAAAACGTATAACAATGATAATAGTGTATTAGATACGCGAGGGCATGAAATCTTATTCAGATGTGAGCAGGGACAAAGAAGTAAAAAAAATTTAAGAAAAAAATTGAAGGACACTTTGTACATTCCAAAGTGTGTTCGGCGAAAGCGTGTGGCTATTCCACTGCTTATGCCATATCTTTTAGATGTGAAGCATCTTATGGCGAAGCTTAATCCGGTGGTGGTGGTGGTGGTGGTGTGCCGCGTGGCCTCACTTACTGCGCATGCGCGAACCCTTTAAAAAAACCTCCTCTCCCCCCTTTTTCTCCTCATCCCTCCCCGCGGCAACCACAGCCTCACTGCGCATGCGCCTCCCCTCCTCTCTCTCCTCCTACGCTCCCCCCTCTCTCCTCTAGGCATCCCTGCCCGCGGCGTCCACACTCCCACTGCGCATGCGCGTCCCTCCTCTCTCCCCTCTTGCACTCCCCCCCTCTCTCCTCTAGGCATCCCTGCCCGCGGCGTCTACACTCCCACTGCGCATGCGCGTCCCCCCTCTCTCTCCTCTCCTACGCCCCCCCTCTCTCCTCTACGCATCCCTGCCCACGGCGGTCACACTCCCACTGCGCATGCGTGTCACCCCCCTCTCTCTCCTCTCCTACGCTCCCCCCTCTCGCCTCGCGACGCCGACGCAGGCAGCGTCTGCTAGCGAGTTTCTTGGTTGAAAAAACCGACTGCTCGCGCTGCACAACCGTTCACTGGCCACCCCGTATATATGGCAATGGATCTTGATCTGCAAGGTGGTGCCGGTGGGAGATTTCTCCTGGGTGTTGTTGAATAAAAAATTCGCAGCGTGCGCGTTAACTAAAAGCGGACTGCGGGTCTCTGTGTCCAATCGTTGTCTTCCGTCTCTCATTGCCCATTAGCAGCGATTGACATGTTCCAGTAGGAAACACCGCTCCATCACTGCGTGCTTTGCGCCTCCCCAGTTTTCTCTCCTGCGCAACGCAGCGATGAGCGCCAGCGTCAACGCCGCCGCCAGTGGAAGCGTTAGCGCCCGCTGCTTCACATCTACACATGGTTCCCTTTAGCGGGAGATGGTGTAATTTTTTTTCTTTTACACTCTCAGTGGGATAAGACACAAACCGAATGGGTGCGTGTTTTCTTCTTTAATTTTTTACCGCGAATCGCAGCGAGACGCGAGACTCATCTTCCTCCGGCCGCATGCGTTAGTATTTTCTCGCGCTTTGCGCATCGTGCAAACGCCATCCGCGTTCCAGCTCTTAAATTGACGGACCCTTTGTAAATTGGAAAGTGTATCGTGTGAACGCCTGGGTCCATTGAGACGGCGTCCGTCAGAATGATTGCAAACTCTGGGCACAGCGACGCTACGCAAGCAAAGCGCGAGCGCTATAGAGTCCGACGCGACCGGCGTTCCGTCTGCGCATCCCGGCGGCCACCTGGCTCCGTGCCAGAGCTCGGACGGACGGACAGACGGATGGATGGACGGACGGATGAACAGACAGACAGACGGACGGACAGACGGTCGGACGGACAGCGGGCGGACACCGGACGGACGTGTGCATGAGACATCAAAGGCTTTCGTCTTAAAGATTACACCATCTCCCGCTAAAGGGAACGATGTGTAGATGCGAAGCAGCGGGCACTAACGCTTACACTGGCGGCGGCGTTGACGCTGGCGCTCATCGCAGCGTTGCACAGGAGAGAAACCTGGGGGGCGCAAAGCACGCAGTGATGGACCGGTGTTTCCTACTGGAACATCCCAATCGCTGCTAATGGGCAGTGAGAGACAGAAGACTCGGACTGGACACAGAAACCCGCAGTCAGCTTTTAGTTAACGCGCACGCTGCGAATTTTTTATCGTTCCACAACGCACAGGAGAAATCTCCCACCGGCACCACCTTGCAGGTCAAGATCCATTGCCATATATACGGGGTGGCCAGTGAACGGTTGTGCAGCGCGAGCAGTCGGTTTTTTCAACCAAGAAACTCGCTAGCAGACGCTGCCTGCGTCGGCGTCGCGAGGCAAGAGAGGGGGGAGCGTAGGAGAGGGGATGACGCGCATGCGCAGTGGGGGGTGTGGACGCTGCGGGCAGGGATGCCTAGAGGAGAGAGGGGGAGCGTAGGAGAGGAGAAAGGGTGAGCGTAGGAGGGGAGAGAGGGAGGGGACGCGCATGCGCAGTGAGGGTGTGGCCTCCGCGGGGAGGAATGCCTAGAGGTGGAGAGAAGGTTTTTTATTTTTATTTTTTTAATGGGTTGGCGCATGCGCAGTGGGGGGTGTGGACGGATGGACACCGGACGGACGGACACCGGACGGACGTGAGCATGAGACATTAAAGGCTTTCGCCTTAAAAATGACCGCGTATCTGCGTGCTTCACTGCAAATGTCGTCGAAAGACGATAGTCTTGTGCCGGCCGTACTACTATGTTTTGCCTTGCCTCAGACAGCGCCTACTCTACGTTGAATTGGCTGCATCTGGCTGGCATTGATAAAACACTAGGGTCTTTAGAATTGCGTACCTATGTATTTTCTAATAAAAGAACACACGACCTGACACTAACATATTAATGTTGCGCCTCAGGTATGCGTAGTATTTGCTTTTTGATCGAATATGTTCGCAAGTATGAACGCTAACACCAGTTCAAGATGGCTGGGCATTCATAAATGGCTAAACTTTGGCCGAGTAGCTGAATCAGGTTACGGACAGACAGACAGCCAGACCAAAATTTTTGCGTTCAAGTATCCCAAGAAAGACTATCGCCTTTAAAACAAAGTGTTCTTGTGCTGTAATTTTAGCCTCAGGAATATGTATCAACCAGACCCAAATGAAGCTTTACTTTAGGGACTAGAACATACGCCAGCAGGGAACACGAGCCGTGGCTTCACGAGCCAGTGCCAATTTCTTGGGTCCCAATACTAAAGCTCTGGTGTTTCACCGGAGTTGAGATGTGCGCCTCCGACTTGTACTTTGACATGGAGGGCGTGGTCGTCCGTACTCGCGCGCTTTGTCTTGAGTAGGAGTTTTGTATGCCTTGTGCTCCCACCGCAATGTTTGCGTTCAAGCTATAGACTATTTAACGGATGGGTTTGAGATCCGCCATATTGGACTGTTAACCTTTGTGTTTTGTACCTTTAGCAATTAAACAAACAGTGTTACAGTAGACGCATACGCATGAAAACGGTTGGGTTGGTGCTTTCGACGGTTCATGGCCTTATTAATTCACGTCGCGATATCCCGCGAATTCACGTCGCGATATCTTAACAGCCCAAGATGGCGGCACCCGGATGTTTTACGGAAAATAGTCTATACGCCTAGTGCGTGCCGATGGAAGAGCCATAGCTGGCGAACTTGCTCACCACTCTCGGGACAGTAGCCAGACGGTCGGCGTTGTTACCTACGTCGTTGTGCGTGTGTTTCCGCGTTGTTCGCGTTTCCGTAATGAAATAGGCAACTTTCGTCGTATTTGTGGTGGCCGAAACTTCAAGGGATGTCTAATAATAATGGCTGTGGTGCGGGGTGCATACATCTACAAAAACTCGCCCGCAACACGGTTTTACTCATTTACCGCAAGGCCTCACGAGCAAGAGCGACGGAAGCAATGGATCGCCGCCGTTAGTTGGGAAAGGCGAGCCGCTCCGTGAATGTGCGAGCTAATGCGTCGCTTCTTGTTCCCATGCTTTCGTTCTGCCATATCGGTGCTCGTTGGATGCACTCGGTCATGTTGACACGCGTACGCTACAAAAGTTATCGCAGCCTGAGCATGCCGTTGGTTCGGTTCAACAGCCATGAAACGGCAATTCGCTCACATGTTTTGCATTGATCATCTACAGAAAAAGCAATGCCGCAATGGCTGACTGCAGGAAGAACAAGAAGTAACTGAGACGTCCTCTTTGTAAACCAAACAAAACGGATGTTCACCACGAGCTGCACCTCACAGCTGGGTTTCATATTCACCTTTCATATTCACCGGCCTCACGATTCACTCCACGTAAACAGTAACGCTGACGGTTCGTCCCCCCTTCGCAGTCGGTCATCATGTCTCCCCGGCGACCCTCTTCAAAACTTGTCAGTGCTCCCACGGCGTCATCTCTTGACACTTCGAAGTCCGACTGACCGCACTACATCGTCAAGCAACACGTCTTCTCTGGTTGAGCGAACCACGTTATCACTTGAACAACAATCTTCTTCACTGACTGACCCTCCGTCGCCGCCCTGGCCGAACGCTTCGGTCCGAGAAGGTTGTACATGATTCGTATGTGCGTAGCACAGCTAAAGTTACAGAGAAAGGGCTTCATTCTTCTCACAGATTTCGTCTGCGGAATCGGACGGCGCCGCTTTGATTTCTCGAATTCTCCCGAACTTGCGCAGGCGTTAGACTGTCTCGACGGCGCGTTCTGCGGAGGGGTGAGGGGCGCCCTTTCGGCGCCTTTTGATACTTGTATTTTCGATGCGCGCCAACCGTCGGCGCCCGGTTTTCGTGCCGTCGTTTGAAACCGGCGACGCGCGCTTAGTTAAGTGCTCGTTTGGTGACCAACACCATGCGCAAGTCCACTTTCGTAAAGCCCCGCGCCTTTCCTGCAGCTGCCAGCGCAGAATTAGTTGTGTGGCACCCGAATGAAGGGAAAATCGCAGCCACGAACTTCATCCATCCCCTCACAGCAATGCTATCCAAAGCGTTGTCGTCTGCTCGGCTTCCCGAGCGTACTGTCGCCGGCGCCCGCTAGGTGGCTTTCAGTGGCGCCTCCATAGGCGGTGCACTAGGCGTATAGACCGTACGAAGGTCACTTTGCTCGCTGCAGCGGCCGCGTTTGCAAAAGGAGTGAAATAGCACAGGGTAGCCAGCCGATCTGAGAACTGGCTAGCCTCCCTGTTCTTCCGTTTTTTAAACGCGAAGAATTTCTTTGCGTACTGTAAGCACTTTGAGCGTTTTTATTTGCGTGTCTATCTACCTATCTATCTATCTATCTAGCCGCCTTACGTCTGGGTGCTCTCGTGATCGCCTCCTTAACTTGAGGTAGACCAAAGTTAGTATGGGAGGGTAAGAGGATTGGACGAACACGTCTGGCTGGTCGTGGCTTGAATAACGTGAAGATACCACCGCGTACGTCATCAAAGTCATTTTTCCAGACACGGGTGGCTCATACCCGTATACCATGGGCCACGGTATGCGGGTATGCGCCACAGGTGTTTGACAATTTATATCTACCCAGGAACGGAAAGGACAGATATTGGTAATTTAAATGCGAGAGCGTTAAGAAAAACTGACATAGGTGGGTTGGACCCGATGAATGCAATCCGGGTCCCAGCAGGAATCGAACCCAAGCATTCTGCGTGACAATCAAGTATTCTACCACAAAGCTACGTCAGGTCTCGAAACTGCTTTCGAAAAAGACCCCATGCAGGCGTAGTGTTGGTGAAACGTCAATTGGGGTTGCAGTGCTCGCTATGTAATTTTAAAAACTTTACATATGTACTCCTATGATGAAGGAGTCATGTTGAGGTTAACGTCAATCCACTGTAGCTGGTTTACGTAGCACTATCCAGGGCTACCATCCACTCAAGCACAAGCGCTACATGTCAGCTTACGGCTTCTGATGTTGGCAATACCCGTGTTTCTGTTGGCCTCGTTACACAACTGTAAACACTGGTTATATGAAACATATGTGACTATTGAACACATGTCCGTGTGTGCAACATTTGAACATACCTTTAGCATCATTTCGTAACGTTTCGCTCAATAAAAAAAATTACAACCCAGTCACCTTACCTCCGCATGCTTCGCATAACATCGATTCCCGTGGTACTTAAGGGATCTGCCTAATTTTTTTTTCTTTTCCTTCTCCTTCTGCTAGCTAGAACAGCCAAAGGAGGGGCTAGTTGAAGTAACAAATATACCTGACCAGGTGTAAACCTGGCCGTTCTTTTCGTGCGTCCTTCTTTGTGTTCGAGCAGCGCGCAGCAAGTTTGTACCTGCTTGCCATTCTTTCCGTGACATTTCCAATTTCTTGCAATCGCATTCATTGCTTCGCCATTGAGGCGAAACTGTGACTTCTTTATTTTTCAATATAGGAGACGTACGTGAACGACGTGATCGACACATAAAAACGAACGAACGATGTTTACAGGCGCAAGTGGTCGGTGGCCGCCGGCTTCTCCGGAATGAGAGAGAGAGAGAGAATGAATATAGGAAAGGTAGGGAGGTTAACTAGACTACGTCCAGTTTGCTACCCTACACATGGGGAGAACATTGTTCATTGAAACGCACCTGTGATCCCCATATTGTTGGCATTGGCAGCCTCAGAACGAAATGACCCAATTCGGGTTTGCATCGCAATTTCACATCAGAAGAGCCTACTGACCGAGAAAAATCACTCACCGAAAATGTCCCAAACGATCTGTGAAAACCCGCTCGTGAAAGCGCACAGGTGGCAGGCTCTAGCGACCATACTCGACTTGAATGTGGTTTTCGACCACGTTATCTGGGTATATCTCGCAGCGGCACACTCCATTAAACACAGCACTAACCCTACGATTAAGATAACCACGCCCGAGCATGGGATGCCATGCTACTCTCAGCGCGTGCCCAAATGACCACTCTGGGCAGTCTGGCTGGCCGCAGACGCCGCCAAGCCTAAAGTTTTGGCCGCCGCCTCAGGAAGGGGGGGCACCGGTAGGGCAGTACTCCCGGCCCCCCGCCTCCCATGACCCCCGCAAAGACACATAATAAAGTTTCGTCTCTCTCTCTTTCGAGTGTTCGATCTTTGTCACAACTGAAGGGTTGCGTTAGGTTCACTTCCGGCAAGGGGATAGAAAAAAGTCACAGCTTCACCGCAAGGGTGAAGCAATGAGTACGATAGCAACAAATTGTAATGTTATACGAAATGAGGCTGGCAGCTAAGTCTTTAGGATCCGATCTCAGGCAACTCTACAAAACGCTGGTTTAAGAGAATACGGCCGCTCCACGGACACTCTTCGCTTTGAGAGCGCAGCACGTAGAAGTGTACACGAGCCGCCCGCTGACGGCTGTCGAGATAGCGAGACAACGCACGCGCCGGCGACGACCACGCTCGTAAGATCAAAGGTCGCTGCTGCTCGAGAGACACCCCCCCCTTTTCCCCCGCGCGTCTTTTCACGCTCACTAAAGACGGGCGGGGCAACTCATTTGCACACCCGACCCCGAATCATTACCGCCAAGTGATTGCAGTTCTGAAATACAACTGGAAGTTCCAAATATTGCTCCACGCGTGAGCGCAACCAGCTAAAGTGTATGAAGTTATTAGATGTGAAGCATCTTATGGCGTAGCTTAATCCGGTGGTGGTGGTGTGCGGCGTGGCCTCCCTTACTGCGCATGCGCAAACCCTTTCAAAAATAAAAATAAGAACCTCCGTATATATGGCAATGGATTTTGACCTGCAAGGTGGTGCCGGTGGGAGATATCTCCTGTGCGTTGTTGAACAATAAAAATTCGCAGCGTGTGCGTTAACTAAAAGCGGACTGCGGGTCTCTGTGTCCAGTCGGAGTCTTCTGTCTCTCATTGCCCATCAGCAGCGATTGGCATGTTCCAGTAGGAAACACCGCTCCATCACTGCGTGCTTTGCGCCTCCCCAGTTTTCTCTCCTGCGCAACGCTGTGATGAGCGTCAACGCCGCCGCCAGTGTAAGCGTTAGCGCCCGCTGCTTCACATCTACACATGGTTCCCTTTAGCGGGAGATGGTGTAATTTTTAACTTTCTCGATATTATTACATAGGCTCATTCACACCTGGGACTTGCACCGGTCGCGTGACCACTTGCGACTGGCGACCAAAATTTTGGTTGTGCGCTTAGCTTGGCTAAGCCCGCTTATGCTAGTGAAAGCTTGTTTACTTAGTTATGCTTGTTGGCCCTCGTAGCCGAAGCACAGTTTGCAAACCAAACGATAGGCTAGTTGAACGTTCCGTACTGCCTGCACTCACTACCATCGTTTTATCATGTTTCCGAAGCCGTCGCCGCAGTCGACGCGAGAAACGCTAGGCACCAGCGGGCGACTTGTATTCGTTGCTCCATATAATCCAGGTCTTCTCATATATAGCGAGTTTTAGTATAGCGGGAAACGCTTACGTTAACGTTAGCGTGCGTCTCAACGCTAACGATAAAACGGAATGCGCTGCGTGGGAAACTGTGGTCTTTTAGTACAGTAGAAGTCATTGCCGCTAACGCTAGCGCAAGCACATGCGGCGCCATCTAGACGAAAACGTTAAATGCACTGTAGAATTTACAAGTGCACCACTAACTCGAGCTTCAGGATCCAAAGTCACCACTGCTGCGTTTCCGTGCAGCGTTTGGATGCAGTGTTGTGTCTGACGGCCCGAAACACATCACTTTCTTTCGACATATCTGTCGCCAAGTCTGTCCCATACCTTCACTCAGCCGCACCAGCCCGCCATTGTGTAACTTTCATGGTGATTACCACGCAGATTTTCGGTGACTATGCCGGTCGAGAAGGCCGCTATTACACGCCTAGAACTGCTTAATTGCCATATTTAGCCATGGAAAAGCCGGGGACAAAATGGCAGGCCGCTGTGAGAAACACGTCATCGCTTCTGTTTCATTTTTCCATCCACTGCGAAGCTTGTTTTCTTTGATGACTCTACCAACGGAGGGGAGGGGGAGGTGGTCTGAGGTAAAACTATTGCCCCCCCCCCTATTTGGGAGGGGGTGGGCAATAGTTTACGCACGCCTATGGCCAATAGTATTTTCTTTCCTTGCGTTCTCGCGCTTAGCATCTCCTCGTGGCAAGATTAGTGCTTTCGCTATTGTTAAAAATGCGAGAAAAAAAATTGTTGTTGTTGACTGTCGACCTCGCTAGTTTTCGCCGACACCATTGTAGTAAGACGGTGCTCCGAGCGTGTGCTTACCGTACACCTACCCTACACTTCGCCTTTTTGTAGCGTAAGCTACACTGGCCGAGGTTGAGCAGTTTGGCGTGACTTATCGAGAGCCGTGCTGCGAGTGCGCGAGGAGCAGTGACGTCACACGGCGCACAGCTGGCGCGCCGGAGAGGGCCTGGAAGCTCCTGGAGTGACGTGTCACTAGTGGGCTGGCGCTTGACTCGCGTGAGCTCGCTCGATAGTCCGTCCGTCCGTAGCTCACGCTATTTATATCCTGGCATAGCCGAGCCTAAGCCACTGCTAACTTTTTTTCCTTTGATTCGCTACGTTATTGCCATCAGAACCTAACGGAACTGTAAGATCTATATTTTCATAAGGTTTTTGTTTCGATTGTTAAGGTGTTTTTATTTCTCTCTGCAGGGATGCAGCAGCGGGTACCTCATTGCTCGTTGCGATGCTGCTTACGGCACTACCGGTAGTGTTCTGCGATAAACCGCCCCCTGACATCGTGTTCTTTTTTGCAGATGACATGGTAAGCGACTGAAGTTTATATCAATTTATTAACTCATTTTCGGGCAATGTCAATAATATCCGTGCGTAATAACTCGGGAAAGCGATTAACCTACTGATAATCGAGGTGTTATTGTCACTGGCCGAAGACCATCGGAGTTGATTTCAGATAATGGGCTCATTTGAAGAAATTGAAAAATAGAAGATAATTGTATTCCACGGCGGTCTTGTGGTAAGAGTACTTGATCAGTGACCCAAACAAAGGTCGCGGGGTCGGATAACGACCACGCCGGCGCCTGCATTTCGATAAAGACAAAGTGTTAGAGGCCGGTTTGCTTTGATTTAGGCGCACGTTAAAGGACCCTGCAGGTGGTCAAAATTTTCAGTCCTTCACTGCGGCATCGCTCATAATCATATCCTGACGTAAAACGCCAACGGCTATTATTATTATTATTATTATTATTATTATTATTATTATTATTATTATTATTATTATTATTATTATTATCACATCCCAAAGCATTTGACAACTCCTTTGCGCCATCGCTCCAGATAACCAGAGTCTCCTCACCACGAATCTTGCCACATAAGGTGATGCTCGCTGTGAAGCAAGCGTACGAGCCATTGTTAAACCGATGTGAAACGAACTGAAGACAGGTAAATGAAAGTACGTGAACAATCTAGCCCCAAGTCCATACGTCTCATTCCGTGACCCTTGTACGTAGTATACGTACTACGCATTTCAGTGCGCCATGTGTCAGCGTAGTATATATTTGTTGATTACCACAAACTTCATGTCACCACAAGTAAAGCACAGAACAATGACAAAGCATTGTTTTAGGGGCGAAGCTCCCTAGGGTGTGGGTCTGTCCCTCCTCTGTAGTTGTTGTAGTAGTTGTTGTAGTAGTAGTAGTAGTAGTAGTAGTAGTAGTAGTAGTAGTAGTAGGTAGGTAGGTAGGTAGGTAGGTAGGTAGGTAGGTAGGTAGGTAGGTAGGTAGGTAGGTAGACACGTGTAGTGGAATGTACCCACTCCACGTCATAAAGATGACGATGACGCAGTATAGTGGAATGTACCGACTACACATGATAACGATGAAGTATAAGCGCGTTCCAGTATAGTGGATTGTACCCACTGCACGTGTAACGATGACGATGACGCTGATGACCATGAAGTATAAGCGCGTTCCAGACCACACATTCTCTTTCTGCCATGGATGAAAACGATCGAGCTTCGCCCACTCATCATTCACTTCGTGGATATGGCGTGATTTTTTTATACCGGTATGTTCGGCATAGCAAGTTTATGCCTTGTCGTACGGCTGGACACCGCGGTCCTTCTTGCAGGGCTGGGATGATCCCAGCTTCCACGGGTCTACCCAAATACCTACACCAAACCTGGACGCCTTGGCTGCGGATGGCGTCATACTCAACAACTTCTACGTCCAGCCAGCCTGCACGCCTTCGAGGTCGGCTTTCATGACCGGTCGCTACCCCATACGCATGGGTAAGTGACCTGTGCACTGCTTGAGGCGTTTGTCACTGAAGAGCTAAAAACCAACGTCGAATGGCTCAAGCAAATGTTTCAGCTGCCAGGGATTTTTTTTAGCGCGGAGCACTTTAGGGGCCCGGGCTGTCATATGCTGTCAATGTATGCCGTCGTAGCTTGGCGTAACGCAGGCAAAACTACGAAGAGCGTAGTCATCTGTAGCATATTGAGCGCGCGGGCTCGCGCCAGGGAGAAGTCTCCTTCCTCTTGTTCTTCGAGCGCAATGATATATGATAAGTGCGGAGCACTTTAGGGGCCCGGGCTGCCGTATGCTGTTGTCGCTTGGCGTAACGCAGGCAAAATCACGTATAAAGAAAAATGAAGAGAAAGCAAGCGAAAAATAGAAAGAGAGATAAAGAAAGGAGAAAAATAGGAAGAAATATAAAAGCGCAAGAAAGATAAAGAAAGAGATAAAGAGAGAGGAATAAATAAACAGAAATAAAGAGAGAGAAAAAGACAGAAAAAACGGAAAAAGAAAGAAAGAAAGGAGGAAAGAAAGAGAAGACCGAAGAGGAACAAAGAAGGCTGCCCAGCTCCGCACTTCAGGCTTGGCGCCCCTAGTGCGAAGCTGCCTTAATTTTTTTTAAAGAAGCTACTATTTCTTAGGCCTTAAGTACTGATTTGTAATAAAGCATATAGACTTTTGGCAAATAAGTTCAGTGGAATCCCGCAAGGTGGATGAAGGGTCATGAAAAGGTAGAATTCTCACCCACTGGTGCACTGCACAAAGCTACAAGGAAACCTTTCCAGGCAGGACGGTTTGTGATCTGCCATGTGCAATTTCTTTGTGCTTCAAGCTGTCGATCAATTCACTCCTCCCAGTGCTAACTACTAGCCTCCTCCTGCTTAGCTCAATAGAAAGCTTCCGCAACGGAAAGGCGTGGATCCCCGCGTTGAATTTTTGTTTTCTTTTCATTTAAGATATTCTTCCTGAGATTTCAGTCTGGATCATCTAGAAGCTTCGTGCTACAAGCAGGAGGATGGCAATTTTCCCCTCTGATTTAATTTTAAAAGCGGAGCTGTTCAGGCCCACCGTTCGTCCGTGCAGAGCGAACAGAAAGCTATCACCATGACGAACCGGCACGCGCTCTCGTCGTCCTCTTCTTCAACTTCTGGTTCGCTACCAGAAGACGTGCGCAAATTTCTCCGGCGTGGAACGCAAGAACATTAACGGGTTAGAAAACGAGTATAGAGAAAGCGAGAGAAAAACAAAAAGAAAGAGAAAGGACGAAAATGAAAGGGAAAGATATAGGAAGAAACCGACATAAAAAAAAGGAATCGAAAAAATGAAAGAGCAAGACAGAAAGATATATATATATATATATATATATATATATATATATATATATATATATATATATATATAGAGAGAGAGAGAGAGAGAGAGAGAGAAGAAATACAGAGGAAAAGTGAAAAAAAACTTCCCCATCTCCCGCTAAAGGGAACCATGTGGGGATGCGAAGCAGCGGGGAGATAATTAGCTTGAGCGGGAGGAACGTCGCCGCTCTCGTTTCGCGGCAGCGGTCCGGGCGCTCATCGCGGTGCTGCACAGGATAGAGAATAGACAGTTATAGTATAGCGGGCTTAGCGGGATAGCGGGCTTAGCGGAATAGCGGGATCGAAGTGCGCATGCGCTGTGCGCTAAAAGACCCGTAGCGTGTACCGCACGCACGCTATTTTTCAGATTTAGCGTTACCGTGTTTTCGTGGTCTACGTAGTGTACGTAAAACATGGCGGCGGACACCCGCTTCGAACTGAATTTAGCCTTGGTGGGGACGGATCCACTTCTTTAGTAGCTAACGACTGTGCAAAATGGCCTCGCTTGCCTTCAGGTAGCTTCGACGACCGAGTATTACGGATAACTTAGCCTAGTTTTTGTGATCGCTTCCCATTTCGAACGTCCCTAGGCCTAACTAGAAGATCGGTGTAAACAAATCTGCAACATAAAAATTCGCGCTTTTGGTGCGTGGTTCATACTTATTTACTTTTATTATTACTAAATAAAAGTACTAATATTGCTGCGCGCGGGGACACAGGCGAGAATTCTCAGTTCTTTTTCTTTTCACTCTGTTTAATGCATTCACCCTCCGCTAGATGACGCCACCGTGCCAGCTTGGGTACGTAAACGCTATCCCGCTAAACTATAACGCGCTGTCCGAAACGAACGTGTGCGGCACGGTAACGCTATACTATAACTGTCTAATGAGGAGCGCGCGCTCCGTCATTTTCATACCGCGGAACTACCGTGGCGCCCCCCAGCGGAGTATGCAGCTGTCGCACCACCTGTCGTGCGCGCCGCTCCGTAGAGGATTCCTAGAGGAGAGGACGGGGCGGACCGTAGGAGAGGAGAGGGACGGGGAGAGGACGTGCATGCGCTGTGGGAGTGTGGGACGCGGGAGCCGCTCCGTAGAGTAGAGGATTCCTAGAGGGGGAGAGGGGGGAGAGGACGCTCATGCGCTGTGGGAATGTGGGACGCCGCTCCGTGGAGTAGATGATTCCTAGAGTAGAGAAAGGGGGTGAGCGTAGGAGAGGATAGGGGAAGGGGACGCGCATGCGCTGTGGGGGGGGTGTGAGACGCGGGGGACCGCTCCGTAGAGTAGAGGATTCCTAGAAGAGAGAAAGGGGTGAGCTTAGGAGAGGAGAGAGAGAGGGGGAAGTTGACGCGCATGCGCTGTGGTCATATGGAACGAGGGAAAGAGGGACGGACTAAGCCCCCTCCAAACACATGCACGCAAGATCAAGGAATGGGGTCAACCTGGGCGACAGACACCAACTGCCAAGCCATTGCTAAGCAGCCCCTCTGTGCTCTCGGCCATGACGACTGTGGTAGTGGTTGACGGCCTTCATATTACTACAGTGTTCTGGTTCGCATAATGGGTGCTTCCCTACTTCATGAAAGTGGCCGGACGCTGGACGCCGGACGCGGGAGGGACGGACATAGCCCCGGGCATAAGATGCTTCGCATCTAAAAGAAAACGAAAGAGAGAAAGAAACAAAAGGAAAATCGAGAGAGACGAGGCAGGCCACCGAGCTCCGTACTTCCTTCAGGCTTCACACAACTATATAGCGCGAAAAAAACTTGCAGGACGCTTGAGCTTCGCCTTCAAGAGTAGAACGCGATAGCGTAATCGGGCCGCGTGCGCATCGCCTTCTCAACTGCTAGCCTTGCATCGGTCCTCGGTGCATACCTCAACCGTGCTGTGGAAATGAATGACTGTGCGTCTAACATTGGGCGTTTCAAGCTATCGCAGAATGCCTACTGCAAGTACAGTTGTTAAGTGTACACCACGCCATAATTGTTCCTTGCGTATCAGCGAATGGCCCACTACGCGTCCGTAAGGCAACACGCGAACCTAAGCAGCTGCTCACTTTGTTGATGCTTTTGAAGCTGATGGTGATTAAATATGTCTGAGCGCCTTGTAATGTGGGTGGGCCTTCAAAACACCAATTCATTGCGCAGTTCACATGTTTTGACGCCTGGCATGATTCTACGCTTGTGCCACGCTGTATTGCATGCGTTAAGGAGACTCCTTCTACTGAATGACATTTATATAGTGTTTTTTTTTTTTTCCAAAGCTGTTTCAAGCAATATCGGGGCTCTGTGGGTAAACAACAGCTTGCCACGCAGACGGCCTGGGTACGATTCTCACTCGAACTAAAGATTTTTATTATTTCTTTATTTGCATCTACCTCGAGTTCTCGCTCACGAACACCGCTTATTTTTCGCTCACAACTAAAGACGCCGTCGCCACTGGAAATTTCTGAGAAACCAGCTATTTAGCGCTATCGCGTTAATAAAAGGGACGACCTATGTACACTGAGTCGTTGAAGGTTCAAGCAACATCTTTAGTAAGAACTCCGGAATTTGCGTAACGTGAATTTTCAGGCACCCTTACCGTCAAACACACTGTGCACGGAGAAGTAACAAACTCTACTCATCAAACACACCTATTTTATACTATAATCTAAGAGAAAATTCCACAAAGCTTAGGAACATCAGCGTTTCAGCGGGGAAGGACTACGCTGCAAGCGCACTCCTGATAAAAAAAATGTACTCGCGTCTGTTATCTTAGTCTAAGTCTGCATTCAATGTTCTCTTCCAGGTACCCAAGGCTACCCTGTCGACATAGGCCAGCCCTGGGGACTCCCCTTGGAACATACGTGTTCTGCCCCAGTACCTCCAAGACCTTGGTTACGAGACCCATCTAGTAGGAAAGGTGCGCGTGCGTTAGCTCTTAACACTAGCATAACGAATTACATATGCACCTCTTCCTCGGGTAAATCACCTGTGCAGATTATGTATAGCAAGCCATCCGAGAGTCGTATACCAAATTCGCCAGTGTATTTGCGATTGTCTTCACTACCATCAGCTTACTTTTGTTTTAATCCCCACTCGCCATTTATCCACAAGTGCATTTCTATTGCGTACATACCAGCCAGGCATTATCGTTCTTTTGTCTTTGTTCTTGGCAACCAATCTTTCCCAAGTGTGATTCCCAATCAGCGACTTGTCTTTCGCTCGTCTTCATCAAATGCAACCAACCATTATTTTCATATTGTTTTCTCACCGTCTCTCTTATATCTGTAAATGTCTTACATCTGTAAATGTCTTGTTGTTGTCCTCATCCCATATGGCAGTTGTCTTCCTTTTGTCGTCGAAGAAAATAGCGCTTGCTGAACTAGGACACGTGAAGAAGACACACGACACAGGCGCTAGGAATGCTGGCCATATGTATTCATTCCAATGAACCATTCGTCTTCCAAGTTTTCTGCATAATAATTCTTTGCCTTTCAATCGCTTTCACCTAAATAGGTCGTTACCTTCCTTTTGAGTTCATCTTTAGAAGCTTCTCGTTGTCTTTACCTCATCCTCATTTCTTGTGCATGCGCTATTGATGTCCACGCTGCTACGGCTGCCAGGAGCGCTATTATCAGTCATTGGCCTCTTGTATTACACTTTTTCATGTATCGGTGTGGACGGTAAGTCGAAACGCAAACGCAAGTTCGAAGCGCACCCTTCGCCACAAATTTATACACGCACAAAAGGAAAGTCGTGAAAAGGATGGTCCGTATGTCTTCGCTTTGTACAGTCGCCCAAATCCTCAACTATCGTTCACGAGCGGCAATCTTTTAGGGGCGAAGTACCTTATGGTCTCGGCTTGTCGGCGTGTCATGTCATAGTCACGGTCCATTCTAAACGGGTATGCGCCACAAAAATTGGGTAAGTCCCACTACTTGCCACCGGTCCATATTATGCATATAATGAGTTAAAGGTTCGTCGCTACCGCCTAAAACGTTATGTTTCTCTTAGCAGCGGTGTCAGAATCCCCGACGAAATTTATCAAGGCGCTCAAGTTCTTTATCTAAAACCAGAGACGCAAACATGGACCCCTAAGGTAAAGTCATATACTTGAAACACCACTTTTTGAAACGTATCTGCAAAGTGATGATGCTTTACTCGCCACCAGTCCACTAAAAATGAAGAGGGCAACAGCCCAACAAATAGCCGACGACGTTAAAAGTAGGGTGCCTCGATGTGCTCCTTCGGAACAGGGTGGAGACACTGCTTTTGTGGACGCCATGTTGGTTCAAACGTTCGCGTTCGCTGGCATTGCCTGGCACGCAGAGAGGGATCGCTTTCAACGAAATGCGCGGTAATTTGGCTCAGCTCATCGCTTTTGGCGGTAGGGCTTGCACATATGATGTTGGTAACAAATAGATTAGGCAGTAATTATTACGCACGAAGCATTTGATGGCGAAATAAAGGCATTTAGAGCGTATCTATCGGTCTGTCTATCTCACTGGCTGCGTAGCTCCTCGCGCTCTCGCGGCCGATTGACTAAGTTGACGAGTACCAAAATTGACCTGGCATAACAAGAGCATGTGAAAAACATAAATAATTGCCCATTACATAAAAATCATGACACGCCTTTAATGTATGCCATGACATACGTGACATGGTCAAGGAGCTACAGCGGCCGTTTGGTGAACTTCATGTATATCAAAATTGACGTGGTATGATAGGAGCATGAGGAAAATTACTGATAAGAGACTTGCTCAAGATTGGCTTAATTCGGATTAGCTTAATCTGGCTAATCCAGATGGGGTTAATGTGACCATGCTCCGGCATCCAACAGGCTAGACAATCTCAACTCACTACCATTTTACTTGCTCGTGATTAGCTGAATGTGGATTAGCTTAATCCGGCTTAATCCACATTGCCTTATTGTGGCCATACTCTGTCATATAATTGGCTAGGCAATCTCAACTTACTCAAAATAGATTTATTCGGCATTAGCTTGATACGGATTAGCTTAACCCACTTTAATCCGAGCTGGCCTAACGTGGCCATGCTCAGGCATATCTAACAGGCAAGATAATCTCACTCCAAATTCGCTTGCTTGTGATTACCTTAACGCGGATTAGCGTAATCCGGCTTAATCCACACTGTTTAGTGGGCCATACCCTATCGTCCAACTGACTAGACAAACTGAATTTACTCAAAATGGCTGGTTCAGGATTATATTGGTCCGGAATAGCTTAGTCCGGATTAGCTTAATCCGGCTCAATTTCTATTGTTTTATTGAGGCAATGCTCAGTCATCCGAATGTCTAGGCAATTTCAACTTACTGATAAGAGACTTGCTCAAGATTAGCTTAATTCGGATTAGCTTAATCTGGCTTAATCCGGATGAGGTTAACGTGACCATGCTCCGGCATCCAACAGGCTAGACAATCTCAGCTCACTCCAAATTCACTTGCTCGTGATTAGCTGAATGTGGATTAGCTTAATCCGGCTTAATCCACATTGCCTTATTGTGGCCATACTCTGTCATCTAACTGGCTAATCAGTCTCAACTTACGCAAAATTAGATGGTTCGAGATTCGGATTACCTCAATCCCGCTTCATCAAATTTAATCAGATTGGCTTGATGTGACCATACGCCCAAACGGCTAGTCATTCTCAGTTCACTCAACATTGACTTGTTCAGGATTAGATTAACCCGGATTTATTCAGTCATGCTTAATCCGAGAGAACATAGCCTAGTCGGGTCTAATCTACCTCATGGCTATGCCACTGATCTTGGACCGGATTAGCGTGATCCAACATAATCTCCACTAATCTTGCCTAATCCTACTTGGTAGGTATCTATCAGTATAGATTGGTATCGACTAGCGTTAAATTGGCTTGTCCAAACTCAATTAGGCTGCGCTAAACTGGCTTAACTAGGCTTTTTCTACGTATACCCTGGTTTAATCCGGCGGCTTAATTGGTATCAATGAGTATCAATCAGTATTGATTTGTATCGATTATTATTGATTGTTTTGACTATTCTTATTTAGCATGAGCTATGATTAACTTGCCTTGACCAAGCTTATCTAAGCTTATCGGCAAGGTAGCCGAAGCATCTATTCCCTCCGCACGGCTTAACGCAAAGCTTAACATCCTGTTTGTAAATGCAGTTTCACGCGGTGATTATGCGATGCAGCTATAGCGAGACAAGCAAGAATTTCTCTAACAGCATTTTTAGTTACAGCGCGAAAACGACGAAGACGGAAGACAGAAGGGACACAAACAAGCGCTGTCTTCGTCGTTTTCGCGCTGTAACCAAAAATGCATCCGTACCAACTAGCTTAACTTTTAATTCTTTAACAGCATGCTCACTGACAGCGATTAAAAAATGCACGGACCACATGCTGGACAAGTCAACAACCAAACTCGCATATCTTGGTGCTGTCGGTCGGATGCCAGCGGTCGCGTTTCACTTGTGCTTCAAATTTTTTTCTTCGCTCGCTGTTGCGAGGGAAGCGAAACATCCGCTGGCCTTTCGCGTGTGAACCAGTACACAGTGGCACACAGCAGCCTGTCATAGCGGCAAAATAACGGATCTCGATCAACACGTAAAGAGCAACGTGTTTACAGCACCGTTCCCGCGCTAGCCTCTGCGCGCCGCCGGAGACTTTCGAACCAATATGGCCGCCAGGCGGCGCGGGGTCTTTCAAAAGGTGTCTCCACCCTGGAAGCGGAGGCGCGCGCACATCGAGGCACCCTAGTTAGGAGAGCTGAAACACCATTCCCTGCTTGCCGTAGGGCAACTGAAATCTGGCATGCAGGAAAGAATAAAAAGAAGAAGAAGCACCTTAGGGTTAGTTGCATTCTGAAGCAGTTTTCCTGACGACGTTAGTGGAGCTTGAAACGCCCTTCCCTACCTGCCCGGTTTCAGGCTTGGCACCACTGCTGCCTCATCAAAGAAATCTCTCTCCCAAAACAATGCGACGAATTACCTCGGTCAGGCTCTTCTTATTCTTCTTCTTTTTCGTCTTCTTCTTGTGTCTCTCACTTGCCCATTAGCAGCGATTTTGCTGTGGGGAAACACCAGCGCACACTGCATGCTTCGCCCCCTCCCCATACTTCACGTTGGTGGAGCTGAAACACCCTTCCCTACATCCTTCGCCGCTCCCCAGTTTTTCTGTGTATCGTCGCCGTATGGATGAATTAGGTAAGTTATAAAAAGGGTGAGGGCAAGGTGCGTGCCCACATACCAGCTGCCCACGAAACAATCTTTTGGAACTTGGTTCCATCATGTGGCGCTGAACACACAGAAAAGTCACCGCTGCGCGCGATAATTAAAGATTTGGGCGACTGTACGAGTTTTAAGTTACGGCAAAATATATCCTTCAAGAACTACTAACATGTCCAAGAAACAGTTTACTAAAAGCTCAGTTTTGGGCTGACTTCATCGCTCACAAGGTAAATGGTAACACTGCACAAATGGTTATGAAGTCGTTGTTATTGCGAGTACTCATTGAACTCTGCACGCAAAAACGCATGTTAACGTCGCTGAATTATAAACAATAATTTTATAAACG
This sequence comes from Rhipicephalus appendiculatus, assembly GCA_030522465.1. Taxonomy (NCBI): domain Eukaryota; kingdom Metazoa; phylum Arthropoda; class Arachnida; order Ixodida; family Ixodidae; genus Rhipicephalus; species Rhipicephalus appendiculatus. Next base: position 44,095 of record JALIZH010010435.1, on the reverse strand, counting down.
GCTTCTGAATTGCTTCGTACCTGCGCCCTAACGAACTATCACAGTTTTACTCGCTTATCTCCGCATCGAGCATGCAATGACAGTGCCGATATCTAATTTTTAAATGCGAATGCATTTCATAGTCGGGCTATGTCAGGCATCCGGCGTTGTCCGGCGGCGGGGTCCGCGGGGAGGAGGATAGGTTGAGGAGGTGTCCGCGCGCCGGCAGGTGTTATCTCTCCGCTCTCACTCTCTGCCGTAGCAACAGCTGAGGGCGCGCGCGCTTATCCTCGCTATCCTCGCCCCTAGCAAAGTGGAGAGGAGGAGCGCCCTCTGGTGCGTGAGGGCGCTCGCATCGCGGGAGCTCGGCGGTGCTATATATGAAAAAAAAAACAGCAAGAAAAGCAAAAAAAAAAGCGCTGCGCCGTGCTCCCGACCGGGCTGCAGAAATTAGGCGCCTTTTCCTTCTTCGAACCACAACCACCATATATAAATGGAGTGAAGCGCGCGCGAAATGCATTCGCATTTCCTCATGATTCCCTTCGGGGAGGTGGGGGGCATTTTTTTATCACCACTACCCTGGTCCTGGGAGGACGGTTAGCGACTCAAATTAACTAAATAAGTCACAAAGCAATGACGAGGCTCGCGTTTCGGTTCGTTTTTGATGTCGTTGAAAGACAGCCAAGCAAGCTAGCGTTTTTAAACTATTTTCTTTCTGACCGCAGTGGCACCTTGGCTCTTGCATGAAGAGTCTTACGCCACCACACCGGGGATTCGACAGTTTCTACGGGTTTTACTACGGGGAAGAGGACTACTACAGCCACAACGCAACTTTCGTGAGTGCGCAGATCGAATTCGCCATGCGGTGACTTCATGGTGGCTGAGTTTGAAGTGCACGTTTTCTTGTCTTTGACCTGACAGCGGTCCGTTATACGTAAAGGCTCAAGAATAACAATGACCCTGAGCACTAGCAACATATTTGAACAGTTTCGTAAACATGAACGTTTTCGTAGCATTATATTTAAGCAGCCCTCTTTATTATAAAATTTATTATTATTATATGTGTTTGAAACTACACGTGCCGCATACGTGATCAGAGTCTGACATTTCTAAGCCAGCTACTTCTTTAGAAAGCTGCGCAAAAACACAGATAAGCCACATCCACAAGTGCAGTGTATGGTGCGGTTCAAATAAAATACAGAAACATCGCCCTCTCGTGATTGGCTTTCGCAGGAGAACCACACGGGTCTTGATTTCTGGTTCAATGATGAGCCCAGATGGAAAGACAGCGGGAAGTATTCCACGACGTTATTCACTGAAAGGGCCCAGGAAATCATACGGAACCGACGGAAGGTGAGGACGATTAACGAGAGATTTCAGGCCTATCTAAGCACTCGCCTGATAATATTGAAGAGGATTTTTACTGCCTTGCCATTTCAAGTTGAATGGTTACAAGCAGTCACCGAGCCAGTTGGACGTAACTAGAAAGAGAGAGAGAGAGTAAGGAAGGCAAGGTAAATGCCGGGAGGTTGGTCAGATAGCTCCTGGTTTCCTCCCATACAATGGGAGAGAGAGTCTTCTTAACCTAGATGTCGAAGCATGAAATTACGCCTCTCACGCTCTGTCATTTTTTTTCTTCGCTAATTTTTTTTTCTATGTTGTACAGTTACTTCCCTGCTAGTGTTTTTACCAATAGATTAAACGTGTGCCGTGAACCTCATACTGCCACTTGTAACATATGGGGCTGAAGCATGTTGGATAACAAAGTCAAACAAGAGAAAAAAGTTGAGGGGCCACGCAGCGTGCACTGGAACGGAGAATGATAGGAGTAACATTAAGAAACCTGAAGGCGCGTGAATGGTTCAGGGAACAAACTGGGGTTGCGGGTATTCTAGTTCACATCACGCGGAAGGAATGGGCCTGGGCTGGCCACGTAATGCGTAGTAAGACCGACAACAAGTTCACAGTAAGAGCGACAGAACTGTTACCAAGAGATGGGAAACGCAGTCTAGGAATGCAGAGAGTTAGATGCAGTGACTGGATTCCTGACTGGATTCCAAGAGATGGCAAACGCGTGAGGGGGAGACAGAAAATTAGGTGGGTAGATGAGATTAAGAAGTTTGCAGGTATAACGTGGCAGCAGAAAGCACAGGACCGGGTTGATTGGCGACACATGGGAGAGGCCTTTGCCCTGCAGTGGGCGTAGACAGGCTGGTGATGATGATGATGATGAGATGCAGTGACCTAATTAAAAATTTGGCAGGGATAAAATGTAATCAGCTCGCACTGTATAGGCTAAACTGGAGATGACCGAGAGAGGCCTGCGTCCTGCAGTGGACCTATGTAGGCTGAAAATGACATTAGACATATTTTAATTATCTTACCTGCTTGCTCCACAGTTATTGCTTCAATTACATTGAATTCCAGCGCTTCTGCGAGGTAATCACCACCTCCTCTCGAAAAATTATTTTCCCCCTCGCAACTCACACTTCCCCCACGCCGCCGACTTGTTTTCTCATTCACTTGTAATCGTGATAACAAATATTGTGCCGGGGGGTTGGCAGGGTAGTGAACCGCTTAAGTTTCGTCAAAATCTTTCAGGAAGGGGTGAGGGTATCCGGCCCCACTTCTCCGTGACGTCCACAGATTTTTGTAGTAGCTGTCACGGATGTGCTTGATTTTTCGTAGTACTGCATTGCGATCTGAATGATACGAAGACTCGTCAAGCTAGCTCCGGTGACATTTTTGCCGAAATGCGGTGGCCGAAGTATGAATCTGCAGAAAGCACTGATTAATTAAAATTAGTGGCAAAACAGTGACGTAACGAAGTTGGACTGTAAGCGCCGATTTCGAAATTTTGTTTTTTTAATATAATATGACCAGTATCTTACCACAAAATCAGCAAGGATGATTAGCATCGGAATAATACTGTGTCCTATTCAAGAAATATAATAATTCTTTTAAATGCCCCTCTATGGTAATGACGAAATATTTTTTTGCGACAACCGTCTTCATCTTCACAACTGCTTGTTTATTGTAGCGATAACAACTGGTACATGCTACATAGCTCTTATGTATTTTAACTTGCGATTCCTTTTTTTTGCCTTGTTAAACATATATGTATTTTTGCTTTCGTTCTTTCGGGCTGTTCATTTTCTTTTTTTCGAAGACACCGTAATCACTGAATGATGGATATTTCTTCTCCCGTTCACATTATGTATGGGAGCCCCCCCTGAAAGTTTCTAACTTTTGAACTCCTTGTGTATTAACGAGATATCGTTAAAGAGCTCGTTTCGCAGAAATTCCGGCGTCAGCGTCGGTGTCGTTGGTTGTGAGCGAAAAAATCAGCATCTTGTCCGTTACCGAAAAATCGAGAAAGATGCAAATAAAATAAATAATAAAAATTTCCGGGTCCGAGTGAGTATCGAATCCAGGCCGTCTGCGTGGCAAGCAGGTATTCTACCGCACAGCCATGCCTCTGCTTAAAAATAAAGTGAAAATAACTTCCTCTGCTTGGAAATGCACTGAAAATAACTTTCATGTTTCACAAATACACGCGTCCTGTATATAGGCGTCAGTAGCGTAGCCAGAAACTTTTTGCGGGGGGGGGGGGGGGTTCAACCATACTTTATGTATGTTCGTGCGTGCGTTTGTATGTGTGCGTGCATATATACGCAAGCAAAACTGAAAAATTTCGGGGGGGGGGGGGGGGGTTGAACCCCCCCCCCCCCTTGGCTACGCCACTGATAGGCGTCGCAATATAACATGTAATATTGCAGTAATATTGCTTAGTACAAGCGTACACTGCCATCGGGCGTCAGAACATGCGACTATCACAACGACTTCGTGGTTTAAAGCCGGCCACCCATTACAAAAGGCACTCACGTTACTGCGCGTATTCCCTTAACACCATGTAGTGGGTGCATAGCAAGTATGCGCTAAGTGGTTGAAGTACGCCCTAGGGACAGGATATCGCTATCGCGTTCAGCTCTTAAAGGCGAAGCTTAAGGGTCCTCCAATTTTTAACAATCTTGTACACACACTTTTCTGTAAACTAACATCGTCGTTGAATAAAAGCTGGATAAACTTGAATAAACTTGAAACACTGACAGGAAGGCGTTTAGGATGCTTTTGTGGAATGCCATACCAGCTATCTTCCTCCTACAGCCATTATTTCTTTACGTGGCTTACCAAGCGCCACATGGCTCAGGAGGCATTGACCCTCTCCAAGCACCGGCACGAAATGTGATGAAGTTTCCGTACATTGGTGAAGAAAAGAGGACTCTCTTTGCAGGTAAGACTGACCAAATAAATGTTTCCACTTTTCCACCCAAATTAGTGAACGGCTTGACGCGAAAAACAAGTAAAATAACTACAGTTGGCGTTCTGAACAATGTGCTGGTATAAGCGCACAGCCTTTTAAATGCGAAGCATTTCTTTGCGTACTGTAAGCACTTTTGCGTTTCTATCTACGTATCTATCTATCTATCTAGCCGCCTACGTCTCGGTGCTCTCGTGATGGCCTCCTTAACTTGGGGTAGACCAAAATTTGTATGGGAGGGTAAGAAGTATTGACGAATATGTCTGCCTGGTCTGCCTGATAACGTGAAAATCCCGGCGCGTACGTCGTCAAACTCATTTCTCCAGACACGTGTGGCTCATACCCGTATACCACGGGCCGCGGAATGCGGGTATGCGCCACAGGACTTTGACAATTTATGTCTACCCAGGAACGGGGAGCAGAGGCATTGATAATTTCAATGCGAGAGTGTTAAGAGAAACTGACATCGGTGGCGCTGACACTGGTAATTTAAAGGCGACAGCGTTAAGAAAAACGGACATCGGCGCCGTTGACGCCAGGAATACAAAGAATAGAAATGAGAGTCCCAGCAGGAATCGAACCCAAGCATTCTGCGTGGCAATCAAGCGTTCTACCACAGAGCCACGTCAGGTCTCGAAACTGCTTTGGCAGAACACCCTATGCAGGCGTAACGTTGGTGAAACGTATATTGTGGTTGCAGTGCTGGCTATCTAATTTTACCAACATTACATACGTACTCCTATGACGAAGAAGTCATGTCGGGTTAACGTCAGTTGAATACTTAAGCGCCATCCATAGTAGTTGGTTTACGTAGCACTATTCAGGGCTAGCATCCTGGCAAGACCAAGCTCTACATATCAGCTTACGGCTTCTGGTGTTGGCAATACCCATGTTTCTGTTGGCATCGTTATACAACTGTAAACAACTGGTTATATGAAACATGTGCAACTGTTGAACATGTCTGTGCGTGCAACATTTGCACATATCTTTAGCGTCCTTTCATAACGTTTCGCTCAATAAAAAAATTACAACCCAGTCACCTTATCTCCGGATGCTTCGCATAACATCGATTTCCATGGTACTTGGGATCTGCCTAATTTTTTTTTCAGTTATACTGACGCTCTCTGAGGGTTTCTGCCGTCGGCGTCGACGTCAGCGCCATCGTGATGTTCCGTATTAGGCCCAAATCAATAACATCAGCCCGCGCGTCGTATGTTCTATGTGCGAGTTAAAGCATGCGAGGGCTGCTGTCGATTACTTTTCAAGCAGACAGGAAACACCCCGCCCGTCTTACTTCGCGAGAAAGGTGCATGGAGATAGGAGCCAGAGGGGGGCGGCTGTTTACTTTGACTGACAGTGTGTGATGGATCGCTCTCCCGCGTTTATTTATAGAAACGATTAGCGGATGACTCATAGCTTTGTAGTATTTATTGCGCTTTCATCGCAAAGTTTTGTGTCGTAGCTGTACACAGCACGAAAGTCACTTCGCTCACTGTAGTGGCCGCGTTTCCTAAAACAGTAAACTTGCTAGCCTTTCTTCGCATAACGCTCCAATTTGTTGCTATCGAATTCATTGCTTCACCCTTTGCGGCGAAACTGCTAGCTTTTTCCTGTACGTTTACGACATGTTGCTGCTTTGATGTAGCATCGGCTACTCCTTTCAGAAATAACGAAATTACAGAAAATAGATAGATAGATAGATAGATAGATAGATAGATAGATAGATAGATAGATAGATAGATAGATAGATAGATAGATAGATAGATAGATAGATAGATAGATAGATAGATAGATAGATAGATAGATAGATAGATATGACCAAACTGCGTTCAGTTCTGTCGGCATCTTTTATTTCTCCAAAGGCGTACAATCCACAATTCAACTTCTATTCCCGGGCGGCCACACTATACCCCATTGTTTGGGCGCGCCCACGGAGTAAGATAAGAGAGGAGCGCCGACTCCGCCACCGCCCCACGCATCAACTCGGGACAAACCGTGCAACGCGGACGCGGCGGTCTAACTCATTCCTTTGCTCTCCCCCTCCGCTCCTCTTCAAGCTTCGCACATGCTTTCTCCTCTCCCGGCGCTGATCGCAACGCGTAGCGCCATCTGTCGAGGCGCATGGAAATCAATCAACACCTGCGCTCATGAGCGCATGCGCCAACTGGAGGAGGACTGCGGCGGCGGCGGCGGCGGCGGGGAACGGCGTGCGCGGAGCGTGTCGTCTGCTAGAAACCCGTTCGCTCGGCATTCTCAGTATGACCAAAAAAAAAAAAAAAACACGCGTATATGCGTACTAATACTAAAATATGAAATAAAAACATCGTACCGCTTTTTATACACATATGCGAAACATTGTAACATATCTTCAGTGAAAGCAGACGAAAAATTATGCTGAACAAAAACGGCAGAGCAGAAGTACACTTGTTTTCCACGTCTGGACGTCTGCGCGGTAGTGTTGGCTGGACATTTTCGGGTTACACCCTTTGTTTAGCATGTCTGCAGTGTGCTTCTTCATACACGAAGGGACAATGTGTATTGGTACTTGTGTGTGAAGACACGGAGCAACCACAGGAGGCATTGAAGTGTTTTGTTCCCTGCTGTAAATGTGGATATGGCAAAGGGTGGGAGAAGATTCTGCTCTTCGCGGCCCCATCTGATGCGAAGCTACTGGATAAGTGGCGTCAAAAAGTACCTGTGGGTAGGCGACCCTACTTTTGAACGGTAGAAGCACCCTCTTTTTGAACGGTACTTCGAGAATCACCTTATTTTTCATAGGTGTCTCGTCCCTAGCGCAGTTTAAGTTTACAAAAATATGTTTTACCAACTGGCCCCCGAACACACGCTTCTCGATTTCACTTTGGGATTGGGAGGGTATTTTTCCCCAGACAGAGGACGATCCCACCATAATCGACTGCATAATATAATTCGTCACTGGATATGTGGCGCGAAAAGTTCGCCAAAAGCTTGATTATGAGACGTGCAGGGACTCACTTGGTCCAACTCTGCAGCCCGTTAAAGAATACATTTCCAGTCTTTGCCACCAAAACCCGCCGCCGATTAATGTATCCAAACATGCATCTGTGCAGACTGTTGCACGCGGCCGAGAGCAACTTTTCTTGTAATGCAAAGTCGATTAATGTCTACGAGGTAATGATTGACCATGTGTTGGGGACACATAGTGTCAGCTTCCGTTGTGAAGCTGACAAGGAAGAAATTCTAGCAGGAATTCTGCAATACTACGTTCTATTAAGAATGCGGCAACGTTCCTCACAAGAGAGCCGAGCGGCGCGGAAAGCATCGAGAGAAAAGAAAAGCAATCGAAGCATCTTCGCACTCCATGCCACCTTTTCATTAAAAGTTTCTTTTCACGGTAATTACATTCCGGTCCCTTTTCCTAGTTTTTCTTGCCATGTTAGTTCATATATTAACAAGCCATCTTTGTCAATGCACTAAAATTTTTACTACGTTACTTTACGTACCATGTTCCTGCCACGTTACCTTGTGTACTAAGTTTAATTATGTTATGTTTATGTACGTCGTAGTAGCATTGTATACTTCTATGTGGTCGATATTAAAGGTGTCGGACATTTGGCCTCTTTTGAATAAATGAAATAAAACGATACAAACGCTTTTTTCTTCTCACAACGTCAACCTGCGAACTACAATAGCTATGCGTACGGAATGCGCGGAGCAGACGACAAAGCCAATGGGCAAGCAAACCCACGAACGCGGCTAAGCGCGACCGCGCCGTTGCCATAGCAACGACAGACGGATCCCGCGCCCGCGGCTCTCCTCGACGACGGCGTCTCTCCTCCGCCGCTTTTCTCGATTCGTAGCGCCATCTGGCGGACACGCCTCGAAGCATGAAACGGCGTTGCAAAATGTGTCCCTTCTGAACGAGCGGAGTCGGCGCTCCTGTCTATCTTACTCCGTGGGCGCGCCAACAGAATTCTAAGATATCAGTCAAACATAATCCGATGATAGTCGAGTCGGAGGCGTCCCTGTCCAGCTCAGACCCAGAACAGCGAAGCTCTGGTTAACCGAGCCCGGACAGCGGCAAGGGCTACTGGTCATCCGGACTAGAAGGTCCGACCAGAAGAACGACATTTAATTTTTTTTAAATGCGAAGCATTTCTTAGTGGAAAGGAAAATGATAGGTGTAACCTTAAGAGACAGGAAGAAAGCAGAGTGGGTCAGGGAACAAACGGGGGTTAAGGATATCATAGTTGAAATCAAGAAGAAGAAATGGATATGGGCCGGGCACGTAGCACGTCGGCAGGATAACCGCTGGTCATTAAGGGTAACTGACTGGATTCCAAGAGATGGCAAACGCGTGAGGGGGGAGACAGAAAATTAGGTGGGTAGATGAGATTAAGAAGTTTGCAGGTATAACGTGGCAACAGAAAGCACAGGACCGGGTTGATTGGCGAAACATGGGAGAGGCCTTTGCCCTGCAGTGGGCGTAGACAGGCTGATGATGATGATGATGATTTCTTAGCGAACTTCGGCGAGTTTGAGCGTATCTATCTATCTATCTATCTATCTATCTATCTATCTATCTATCTATCTATCTATCTATCTATCTATCTGACTATCTATCTAGCCGCCTACGACTTTGAGCTCACCTGGCCGTATCGTTAATGGGATTTATACCAAAATTGGTATGGCGTAACATGACTGTACGGCGAACATGAATGACTGGTCATATCATGAAAATCATGACTAACTAGTCATGAAAAGTATGATTTACACGCCATGGGCGTAGTGCTCCTAAGGCCGTTTTCTTAATTTGATATGCCCAAAAATTGGTACGATGAGACATTTGTGCATGACCAACATAAACGACAGGTGGTAATATGAAAATCATGACATGCATGTCATGTACAACATGATTTACATGCCATGCTCATGGTGCGCTGACGGCCGTTTCGCTAGCTTGATATACACCAAATTTGGTATTGCGTGGCGTGACTGTATGACGAACATAAATGTCAAGTGGTCACACAGAAATCATGACTTGTCATGTGCGACATGACTTGCATGCCACGCTCGTGGCGCACTCGCGGCCGTTTCGTTAGCTTGATATACACCAAATTTGGTATTGAGTGACGTGACTGTATGACGAACATAAATGAGAAGTGGTAATATGGAAATCATGACATGTCATGTGCAACATGACTTGCATACTACGCTCATGACACGCTCGCGGCCGTTTCGCTAGCTTGATATACACCAAGTTTGGTATTGTGTGACATGACTGTATGACGAGCATAAATGCCAAGTGGTCATACGGAAATCATGACATGTCATGTGCAACATGACTTGCATGCCACGCTAATGACACGCTCGCGGCCGTTTGGCTAGCGTGATATACACCAAATTTTGTATTGCATGACGTGACTGTATAATGAGCATAAATAACAAGTGGTAATATGGAAATCATGACATGTCATGTGCAACATGACTTGCATGCGACGCTCATGGCGCGCTCGCGGCCGTTTCGCTAGCTTGATATACACCAAAATTGGTATTGCGGGACGTTACTGTATAATGAACATAAGTGGCAGGTGATAACATGAAAATCATGGCATGCATGTCATCTACATTGCCCTTTACAGGCCACGCTCATGGTGCGCTTGCGTCCAGTTCGCTGGCTTGATATACACCAAAATTGGTATTGCGCTACGTGACTGTATGACGAACATAAATGAGAGGTCCTAACATGTAAATCATGGCATGCATATTATGTCCAGCACGATTTGCCCCTTGCTGGCTGCTTCGCATTACACCGATTCCCACACTGCGTGGGATCTGCCGGCTTTTTTACTAAGAAGTGTTCTCTTCGGTCTCCAAGAACACAATTTTAAGACAAGATTTGAAGCGAATATGTAGTAAACAGATATTTCGCCCCGAGGATGACAGGCTGTGCGCTCATTGTCTCTCTCGCAGGCATGATAGACACCGTGGACGAATCAGTGGGCAGGGTGTTCGAGACGCTCCAAGAAGCAGGCATGCTCGACAACTCCGTCGTTCTCTTCAGCAGCGACAACGGTGGCACACCTTTCGGCGACCACTCGAGCCGCAGCTACAACTGGCCACTGCGTGGTTTGAAGATGTCCGTCTGGGAAGGCTCGACCAGGGTTCCCGCCTTCGTGTGGAGTCCCCTGCTGAAGCAGAAGCAAAGGGTGTCCAACCAGCTGATGCATCTCACCGACTGGTTTACTACATTCTACAGACTCGCCGGTCAGTGACCACACCATTCAGATTGTTGTTACTGGGTGTGTTATGTGATAATGCAACAATACTATTATTTTGGCCCCCTCGGGGTTAATTGTGATACAAAACTCAAAAAACTGCTGGTACGGGAATAGTAAGTGGCAATAAACCTAACTGGTGGCTTTTGGATGGCTTCTAGTACTCATAGAACTGTACCTAGTGATTTACAAGTGCGTAAGATTGAAGGTCCCACATTGAAGAAACAAGCTCGAGTTGTAACGTGACTAATGTTTCCCCAAGAAGTAAGTTAATGATATGTTCCGATAAATAATGTATTTGAGGAACTTACACAGGATACCAATCAATCTGGTGCTTTCGTATGTTGATAAATTAGCTGCGTAACCTGGTTTAGAGACAGACATGACCCCACTCGCCTTCTAATAGCTGAGAATTGTTGCACACAAAGACTGGGTAAAAAGCCGCGATAGAAATAACACAATAACAAATAGAAGTCAGTTTCAGGCAGTGACTTCATTTGTGCAATGTTCTAACATCCTACATTTGAATACCGGATTAAAACGCGCTCATTGATCAGCCATGATTGTTTCGATGCAAGGAAGACAGTATCAACAACAATTGGTAATTTGTTAGAGTGACCTACACTTAAGTTCACCTTCCCTAAACGTTCTTGAGGGCACTGACAAACTGCCCTCACATACGTCACAGCCCATACAAGTCATCTTGATCATAGGCGGGCGCAGGGTTCCCCTTCAAGGAGGGCGAACATTCGTCGCAGCACACCCCCCCTCCCTAATATGTCAATGTATGGGGCTGACCTTGCGCCCCCCTCCCTATTATGTCAACGTATCGGGCTAGCTTTGCGCCCCCCTTCTCGCCCCCCTGCCACCCCCCCCCCCCCCCCCCGCACGCCTATGACCTTGACCAAATATCGTTACATGTCGCTCTTCTCACGGAGACGAGTCCGTGTCAGTGTTCGTGTCAACTACGAAGACAAGTCCCTTCGTTAAAACGTTGGCTTGCGCGACATTTCTCCTTCTTCGACTTATTCTCATCAGTTCAAGCCATCACGTTCCCTTGAACTTCTGTGTTGCTGTCATCTTCTTGATACCCACTTTTTTCAACAGGCGGCGACGTGTCGAGCCTAGAGAACGTGGACGGACTCGACATGTGGGACTACCTGTCCAACGGAACGGGTTCCGCTCGCACCGAACTCGTCTACAACATCAACCCCGTGGAACCGGAGGAGTCTAGCGTGGCGGCCATTCGCAATGGCCAGTACAAGCTAGTGCTCGACGCCACAGGGTGCCGACAACGACCGCTATCGAACGGCGGGTGGACGTCGTCCGTTCGACGACGTCGACGAGCTGCTCGCCCGCTCCAGAGCCGCCGAGGCGCTGAGAAAATTCTACAACACGGATCGCTTGGACTTGCCCAGCGACTGGAGGCAAAGGGCGATACTTACATGCGGGGAAGACGCCACTGAAAACTTCTCCCCCGACGATAAGGTGTTCCTCTTTGACATCGAGAAGGATCCTTGCGAGCTTAACAACATCGCAGCAGACCACCCGGAGGTGAGTACCACAAATGGACCACTACGGTGTGATTAGTAACTAGCATGTAGGCTCTTGCGAAATGTGTGAGGTATTGCAATGTATCGGGAGAGAGAGAGCGCGAAAGAGAGAAAGAGAGATAGAGCGAATGAAAAGGGAAGGAGTGTTCACGTTCACATTGTTACGAAGTATGTGCATCTTAAGATAACTTCATTTTCGCTGGCATGCGTGGCATAGGTATACCAACTTCATTTAAATTTTTGCTTTAGCTCGAAGCACACAACAGTGCCTTGACTGTTCGTATGACTGCATCTCATTCAAACTTGGCATCCACTTGTCAAAGCGAAGGTACAGCTATTTTCGAGTTTCTCAACAAGAAAACTAGCTGACAAGAAATTCTTTCCTCTCCTTTATCGTTACTTCATTTTTTTCTGTCCCATTTTGTATACACCTATGTGGCGTGTTCCTACATACCGTGCGAAATACGTTTCCTTCAATACGTAAGAGTAAAGAAAATCTACTTACATAGTTACAGTCACAGCTGTTTGCCGACAGCGGCCCTGAAGTCCTTGGGCCTCTAGCCACTTTTGCCGCGTTATCTCAATGAATCGTTAACGTTTCTGCACTGCACATCATCACTGATTCCTGTGGCTTTCGTAAATGCTGTCATATCACCCTAGTTAAGGAAACTCTACTCGTAGTTGCCATGTTTAACATTAATACTCCCCGTTTTATATGCTTGTTTTTATAGAAATGAAAAATATATTAAGGCGTTGTTTGCCATCATTTTTGCGATGGCTAGCATTTTCCACTAGGTTGTTAGGATAAAAATAAAATTGAGGAATATACATGCACTCGTATATACAGCCCTGCATTTGGTAAGTTCAAAATTTCCCGTTTTAACAGAGCACACATAAGAGCGTGGTGTTCGATAACCTGTGTTGACTGCATCAAATTATTTTTGTGCTTGTTTTGATTATGCTAATTCGCTGCTCCCACTCCAGCGATAACCATGCCGCAGTGTGCGTAAATAAGTAAATAAAGTAAGTAATGCCTATATCGACACATTTTTATTTTAATTCGTGGTTGGTCCACCATCTAATCTGACAGGAAAGCTAACGAAACGAGGCTGGATAATTCGACAGTTCGAAGCACAGCTCTGACTAGTCCGTCGGGGATACCGTAATTTCTCTTTAAATTTCTTTCAATTTCCCTTCTTTCTCTATTAAAGACATACGAAAACAATTTTTTACGATGCAATGTAACATAGTTTGGAAGACTGCCATTCTTTAAAGCTAAAAAATGTATCCAAAAAATAGATGTTGCAAATTGGTGTTAATTAAAACCAGCCGATAACGAAGCCAAGGGAAGTATAGGGGACGTTAATAATGGTACTGCTTTAAGTGATTGTGATACAAATGTGAAGAAAGTAAAGTGGACGAAAAGACAACTCGCCGCCGGCAGGGACCGAACCTGCAACCTTCGGATTACGCGATAAGTTGTCTTTTGGTCCACTTTACTTTCTTCACATGTATATCACAATTGCTACAATACGCTTAAAGCAGTACTGTTATTAACACCCCTATACTTCCCTTGGCTTTATTATCTGCTGGTTTTCTTTAGCGCTGTGTCAAATAAACGAGCCCTCATAATTTCCTGTCGCCATTCTTTCGTATGGTTGTTGTATTGTGACTTGATCACCGCAATGTGTTGCTTACCACCGCTTGTCCTGATGACGCTGTAATTTTGTGCTGTTTGATCAGTGTATTCTGTGTTTCCTGCCCTGAACTGCAATTCACACAAAAAACATGGGAGCTTTGTCACACTGCTTTCAAGTGTATTTGACTCCCATATGCGTCAAACATATTATGTAAACATGTTTGAAATAAACTAAACTAAACTAAACTAAACATTTCAAAATATTTCCGGCGAAATCCTTCAAAACTGAGTGTCCGTCATCTTTCTCACCTTGCAGATCGTGTCTACCTTGAAGAAACGTTTGGATTACTTCCGATCTGTCGCCACTCCTCCGTTGAGCAAACCCCTTGACCCCCTCAGCTTTCCCGAGAACCACGATGGAACGTGGGCACCATGGATGCAAGATTCTTAACATATCGTTTATACACATCAACCATATACACGTGCCGCGCTCATTATTAAAATATATATATACAGCCATGGGAAAGGATCTCGAGTTGGTCAACAGCAATGAATTTCAGTTAAAAAATCCTACACGTGGAACATCACTGTTCAAAACTTGACAAGGCGCAAGTCCTTGTTCATATGGATGCTTAGGTTCTTTCTGAGCATAATAAAGTTTATCATTCTTTTATTCCCTTGTTCCACATGCCTGTAATGTGCCGGTGCTTTCCGTGAAAATGCGTGTCACGTTGATGGGTTGTGGTGGAGTGGAAAGGATAATCCTCAGGACTTAATGCTTCGGTCCGGCGAGGCTAGTTGTTCGGAAATTCTCGAACGCTGGACCGGTGGCCACCCGCCAGCGGAGCACACCGGTTAAACAATACAGCCATGCTGTGTGCGTGAGTGGTCTCCTTCAACAAGCAAGCTTCGCTCCGTAGTGCATCTGGACTGGAGGCTTTGCGCCAAAAGGCTTGTGTTAAGTGCATTTTACCGCTTCCCAGAAGGGCAGGCTGGATGGGGTCTGTGACTCCCTGAGTACGCGCATAGCAGAATGCACGCTCGTGTTTGCGAGTTCGAGTGCTTTGGGTGGCTTTTATCTTATGCTCCGTCGTGCGCCATATACCTTTTCCGACATCGCTGTCCCTGACTGGGTAGTATAGTTATGGTGCGCGACGTGAGTAGCACTACCAAGGCCAAACCGGGCAGTGTTCTTTTTTTTTTTTATAGGCCAAACCGGGCAGTGTTTCAACGACAGGGCCAGGCAACACCGCCTCAATGTAAAGAATGGATTTGGCAGTCTGATGGCAACGCATTGCAAGGTCTGTGGATGCTACCCCAAGTTCACGGCAGCGAAGTTTATAGGCAGGGCAAGGGAAAAGACGGAGAGAGAAGGAATAGAGGCCTATTACATAAGGCAAAGGGGCGACGCCTGCGTCAGCACGGCTTCACTATCCCTGCAAGACAAAGAGATTAGTTATCTCAGCAGCACGTTACGGTTCTCTGGTTGTTAAGGAAAATGTGATGCGCGCGCACTGATCATGTGGTTTGGCTTTGCTATAATATCTTCGTTCCGCTGTGGAATAAAATTAGTTGGAAGTTCGGCGCCCGTCCTGTTCTCTCGTGTATGTGTCCTCGTTTGATTTGCGCCAAAAGTACCCTCAGTTATGAACCAGTACCAACTATCTCAAACCAGAATTCTGCTAGCAAGGCCCGGCGTTTCACTTAGCGCTAAGAAGCACCTAAAGCTAGGTGGCGTAAGGCAATGGCATTCATAGATGCACTATGGAGCATGCGCGGGATGCCGTGCATGTTCAAAGGTGAATCTAGCGCCACCCACGGTGTTATGGCGCTTTTTTTTTCCATTGGTGTACCCCGCCGGCTAGCGCCTGCCGTTCCGCCGCCGAAGCGAGCACCGGTGCATACTACATGTCAGTCTATATATGTATTACAAGAAATGGACCAGAACGACACGCGCTATAAAAAAATGACCTCATATTTCCGGTTTCAAATATACCTTTTTTACGCAGCAAAACCGCGATATCATCAAGAGGCATATGTTGTAGTGGGGGGATTCCAGGTTAACTTACATTGCCCTTGGCTCTTTACAGTGCATTCAAGACTTAGCATAAGGCGGGCTTGTATTTGCACAAGAATAATCAAGGCCGCCATGTCCCTAATTAAGGGACCTTGTGTTCGAGCATTTAGTGCGGCTTAACGCGTTGAATCATCGTCAACCAAAATATTACCAAGTTTGAACAAAATATCACCTAACGTTGCCATTTCGAAGGCTGCTTTTCCCATATCTCATATATGGAACATTTCTGAAGAGAATTTGACGTCAGGATGCGAAAAACATATTCATACTGGTCTCCACAATCACTAAAATCTGTACACCGATTCTAACATGTACAGTTCTTTTTCTACTGTGATGCCTCAACTCATAGAGACCGCATGGGGTGTGCCACACGAAAAAAAACGCCTTGAGACCAGTCCCGTCTCTACAGCTCACCCGAACAAAGAGTTATTAACCGCAATAGGCGAGAAAGTAATACGACTACCATTTAGCAATTAAGGTCCCAAATCTTTATTCTGTGTGAAGCCACGGGCCGCTAGCAAAAGCGCCACGGGCCGAGTGTTTGAGACCGCTGAACTGGAAGAATAAGAATGGAGTGGAGGACATTTCGAAGGCATTCCCAAAACCATGAATGGTAGTTTACCACTATCCCTCAAGAGGAAGGTATATAACAGCTGCATCTTACCGGTACTCACCTACAGAGCAGAAGGGACTGTCTCTGAGAGCTGTACTGAGGGCACTGACATAAAACATGTGCAATGGTCCCTCGCAGCAGTGTTTGCGCGACTCGACGACGAGCCTCTTTCTGAGAAGTCGATATTGAAATGCCGGGGAGATCGATCTTCACGCCTGAAAGCGACGAAGGCGCTGTTGAAGTTCCTGCGAGCGACCCGCCTCGTTGTACGCTTGTGACACTCCTGTGTTTGTGTGTGTGTGTTTCTGCTTCCCTCCCTCTCTCATTCCTCTCTTCCTTACTTTTCTGTCTCCCCTTACCCATTCCCCAGTGCAGGGTAGCCAACCAGATATTTGATTTCCGGTTAACCTCCCTGCCTTTCCGCATCCCATCTCTCTCTCTACAGAGCAGAAAGCTGGAGAGGGTTCAACTTAGATTGAGGACGGTGCAGTGAGCAATGGAAATAATATAATAATAATATCTGCTGTTTAACGTCTCAAAACCACGATATGATTGTGAGAGACGGCGTAGTGGAAGACTCCGGAAATTTTGACCATCTGGTGTTCTTTAACGTGCACTGACATCGCACAGTACATGGGCCTCTACCATTTCGCCTTCATCGAAATCCGACTCCCGCGGCCGGGATCAAACCCACGACCTTCGGGTCAGCAGCCGAGCACCGTAGCCACTGTTCCACCGAGGCGGACGTGAGCAATGGAAAGGAAAGCGATAGATAAAACCTTAAGAACAGAAAGAGAGCAGAGTGGGTCAGGTAACAAACGGATGTTGAGGACATCTTAGTAGGATTTAAGAAATGGGCTTTGGCAGGGCACGTAGCACGTAGGCAACATAGCCACTGATAATTAAGAGTAACATACTGGAATGCACGATAAGGCAAACTTGTGAGGGGTAGGCAGAAAATTAAATGAAAAGATGAGGTTAAACAGTTTGCGGATATAGCGCGGCAGCAGCAAGCACAGGACCGGGTTGATTGACGGAACATCGGCGAGGTCTTTGCCCTGCAGTGGGCGCAGTCAGGCTGGTGGTGATGAACTTCAAAGCTGTAACAGCGCTACCATTGTAACTATAATAGGGGATTAACTAATCTATAAGTATCTTAAGATATGAATGGCAAGCATCGTGTCGGATAAATTTATTCTGCTAATATCCTGTACCTGTACCTCAAATAATTATGGTCTAGGTATCTTCTAACCCGCCAGGGTGGTCTAGTGTTTATGGTGCTCGACTTCTTACCCGCAGGTCGCGGGATAGAATCCTGGCCGCGCGGCGGCATTTTCGATTGAGGCGAAAATGCTTCAGGCCCGTGGGCCTAAATTTAGGGGCACGTTAAAGAACCCCAGGTGGTCGAAATTTCCGGAGCCCATCACCCGGCAGGCGGCGCACACCTGCCTGACATTGCGCCTGATGCCTCCCGGAGTTAAGCCAAGCATAAGGCACGCTCACTTGCTTCGCCGCGAGCGCGAAGCAATCCACCAATCCACAGCGAAATAGTCGCCATCTTGTGGCATTATGCGATACTGCGCGGGCGCGTCTCTGGCTTTGATTGGCTGCGGCCAAGGCGGCCAATTTTTCCGCGCGTAGAATATCGGGTCCGGGCGCGATCCGGGCAAGCGGCTGCGGGATTTCCGATTTTGCGGGTAATCCGTGTCCGCTTTCCGGATCCACCTATCCACTTTCGAGATCCGCGCTCGGTGTGAACGCGCCTGTAAACAGCTCCGCTGTTAAAGAGGGACGTGGTTCGTAGTGTCTGCAACAATTAAGTACTAAGTATTAAAGAAACGCATTACATGTCCGCGAAGCTTCTCGTTTTTCTGCCACGACTGTAGCCGAGCGCCATTGATATGCTGTGATATATATATATATATATATATATATATATATATATATATATATATATATATATATATATATATATATGCGCGTTGAAAAACGAAGGCAGGCCTTCCTGCCGAAACGTTGGATGAAATAAATATTTTCGCACGTTAGTCCGTCGTTTTTCAACGCATACAATGCACTGGATCTGCTGAAACACTTTTCGATATATATATATATATATATATATATATATATATATATATATATATATATATATATATATATATATATATATATATATATATATATATATATATATATATATATATATATATATATATATATATGCTTGTGTGTGTGTAAGCGCTAATACGGCAAGGGTTCTCGTCTCTTCTGCGACTGATTGCTCATTTCGAAATATTAACAGCGAAAGGTTTACAAAGGAATGAGACAACAAAGGCGTAGCGTCTCGTCCCTTTCTAAACCTTCTATGCGCTCTTAGCATTTCGAAATGAAACCACACCAACTTGTCCACGCGTCAACCCTTTAAAAGATTCATTGCTTTCCGACTCGCCCCGGCACAGCAACGGAAGGGGCAAATGCGCACCGACTGGCGCATGTCGTGCTGACAAACGACTGTCAGCGCTATTAAAAATTTCCTAAAATTTCCCTCTCAGATTTGTGCGTCAATCTTTTTATGACATTAGCCTGACTGGCGAGCGTCCGTCTCTGGCCTTTGTAACAGCAAGCTGTACAAACTTTGAGTCGCGGAGCGACCTGGTGCATTCAACAGAGAAAAAAAAAAAACGTTCACATAGGCTCGCGCTCGTACACGAGCATCGAGGTATGTACGGACACTGTTTGCCGATAATGGATCACCTACATGTGCCAATCGACAGGCAGAAGCTCGCGTCGAGCCTGATTCGAGTAGAGGCATGCGTCTGGCCGTGCTCCAGGGGGTTTTTATTCTTCTTGCGACCATGACTGAGCAAGCCGTTTTGAACAAGAAAGACATGTGCGCCGGAAAATCGGGTAAGCCTCACTTCTGAGAATAAACATTGGGTCCCCAACAAAAGCGAATGATGGACGCTGTTACAAAGTATCAGTTATGGTTATGGAGAGTGCCACGACGAAGGACCGTTTTTTTTCCTCATGCCAGTAGGTGCCACAACTTTGAAAACCCTTCGTAACACCTCACTTTAACTGCAGTATTGTGCTTCACCAAAACGTAAGCCCTGTTCTTCCGCGAATATTTCATGAACTTAAAAAGCTATTACGGCTCTCTGTGGCACACATTATTGCCCTACACAACAGCGTAATTATTTCCAAAACGCCAACTTTTATTGCAAAAAACAAGGTGTCAGTATTTTTATTCAACTTTATTCTTTCGTATTCGGTATTTATGTTTACCCGAGATTGGCACATGTGCGAAATGTGGACTACCATGACTATTCTGGGATCACACAGTGGTTAGAGGTAACTAGTGAATGGTAAAGTGCGATAACTTTATTAGATGCCTAGTCATCGAATACAGGAACATGTACACCCCCTCTGTATCGTCAACTTGTAAAAGGCGTGTCTTAAAAAGATACTGAAAGTGGTTAACGCAACCTTTTTTTCTTTTAGGCAAAAACTAGAGCTAAATGAAGAACTTAATGCACTTTCCACAATCTGCCGCGTCTCGTGGCCTCGTTGTGAACTACAGCAACTAACATTTAATGTCCCTAGAAACGGCCGTGCCAAACATGCCAGCCATTGCACGCATATCTAATACCCCTGTCACACGTGGCAACTTAAGTGCACTTTGACCGAGTGCACTTCGCCGCGAGTGTCATTTGCACGCTGTCACACGAGAAAGTTTAGTGTCACTCGCTGCAAAGTGTACTTGCCGGCAAGTGCGTTCGCCAACCTCACTTCGCTGCGACGGAGTGTGTAGCCTCGGTAGCAGTGGCTTGCAGATAAATACGCTGTCGCATAAAGCGGCGCTCATAGTATCTTTAGACCATTGTTTTCGTTATTAGGAATACTGCTATGTATTAAAACAAGTCATACCACAACAAAAAACCTCGCTACTCCCGTCCTCGGGCAGTTTGCGGCCACGTCCGCTAGGGGGGATGCGGGAGCACATGCCGTGTAATGGCCGCGTCCCGTCGCGTTGTTTACTTCCTTGCACACTTGTCACACGTGGCAACTTAAGTGCACTTTGACCGAGTGCACTTCGCCGCGAGTGTCATTTGCACGCTGTCACACGAGAAAGTTTAGTGTCACTCGCTGCAAAGTATACTTGCCGGCAAGTGCGTTCGCCAACCTCACTTCGCTGCGACGGAGTGTGTAGCCTCGGTAGCAGTGGCTTGAACATAAATACGCTGTTGCATAAAGCGGCGCTCATAGTATATTCAGAACATTGTTTTCGTTATTAGGAAAACTGCTATGTATTAAAACAAGTCCTACTACAACAAGAAACCTCGCTACTCCCGTCCTCGGGCAGTTTGCGGCCACGTCCGCTAGGGGGGATGCGGGAGCACATGCCGTGTAATGGCCGCGTCCGTCGCGTTGTTTACTTCTTTACACACTTGCACATGTGTAGGTCAGTCGTTCTCGAGTCCTTTGCGATGGCGTGTGCCGCTGGTGCTACTTCCACAAATACAACGTACGTGGTCCTACGCTGTGACACGGGCCCAAAAATAACAAATATATGTTGCGCTATTAATCCGCCAATGGGCACTGTTATCATTTCCAAAGTACACTTCGCTTTCTCGTGTAGCAGCGCACCGCCAAAGTGACACTTTGTGAGCGTAAGTGCACTCGCTCAAAGTGCACTTTAGTTGCCACGTGTGACAGGGGTATCAGTCGTTCTCGAGTCCTTTGCGATGGCGTGTGCCGCTGGTGCTACTTCCACGAAGACAACGTGGTCCGACGCTGTGACACGGGCCCAAAAATAACAAATATATGTTGCGCTATTAATCCGCCAATTGCCACTGTTATCATTTCCAAAGTACACTTCGCTTTCTCGTGTAGCAGCGCACCGCCAAAGTGACACTTTGTGAGCGTAAGTGCATTCGCTCAAAGTGCACTTTAGTTGCCACGTGTGACAGGGGTATAACCCGCTTTGCCCCCCACTAAAGTTATTAGAACCAGTAGAAATGGCACTGGCAGCAAAAAATGCTCTCAGGTCGGGCATGTCTCAGCGCCTTTGTGGAAGGGGAAGAGTGGGATGTAAAGGAAAGGTGGAGAAAGGGAAGTAGCAGGACAGGAAAACGTGCACACTGCTTCCGCCGCGGGAACGCTTGACGACGTGACCATCGATGCGTGGCTCCGCGCGCATTGGCGTGCAGCCGCCGAGCTCTCATAATCCTCCAAAAAATACGGCGAAAAGTTCAAAGCAATGTGACATGACCACTGTTTATCGGAACTGTCACGTTTTCCGAGTGGATGGATGGTGAAACTTTATTTAGAGTCCTGAGAGACGCGACTAGCACACAGTGGGCTTCTCCCACGTTGGGATGGCCAGGCTAAGCCTGAACGCCGCATCGTGGGCTCTCTGGACGGCCCAAAGCTGATCCCCTTTGTTAGGGCTTCTGATGGCGGAGCACCACTTGGCCGGGTTGGCTTGATCGCTGCCCAGTAACGATGGGCATCGCCAGAACATGTGATATAAATTAGCTACTTCCCCACAATGGGGGCACAAGCTGCTACCGTAAGTATCCGGATAAACTTTATGAAATAATGGCGAACTTGGATACGAATCGGTCTGTGGGAGTCTAAGCGTCATTGCTTGGGCTCCGTGTAGTTTTCTGTGATTAGGGGTATAGACCCTCCTGCCTAGGTAATGCTGTGTAATCTCATTGTATGTGGTGGGCTGATTTCTATTGTCCAACGTCGTGGGCTGGAAGAACCTCCGTGGGCGCAAAACGTCAGACCTCGCGCCTTGGAGTGGGCCAGCGAGTTGAGGTTGGTGTGGCCTCCTTCAAAATGGCCCATGTGAGCAGGGAACCACGTCAAGATGTGATTAGAAATGTATTTTTCACCGAGAACATGGCGTGCTTTCTTGGAGATTACGCCGACGGCGAAGGCACGGACGGTTGCCCGGGAGTCAATGAATACGTTCGCACGCTTCTCGTCGGGGAGAGCGATGGCGATGGCCACCTGCTCGGCAGCGCTCGAGGAGGAACATTTGATCGAGGCGGCGTTGATGACCGAACCAGCTTGGTCGACCGAGACCACTGCGTATTTGTTGCTGTTCCCGTACCGGGGCGCGTCGACAAAGCAGCTCCCTCCATGGATGTCTGCTGCCTTGCGGAGGATCGCCTCCGTCCAAGCCCGTCTTCTTCCCGTGTTTCACAACGGGCGCATATTGCGCGGAATGGGGGGAAACGATGATTAGTTCACGTTGCCTTCTTGACAATCCCTGGTAATTGTGGTCCACTATGGCCGGCGGGATACCCATGTCCGTCAGGAGTCGCCTCCCAGCCTTCGTGCCCAAGAGTCTGGTTACTTGTGCCCTCTCCTGTGCATCGAGCGTATTGTGCATTCCCAGCTGGAGGAGTCGTTCAGTTCGCGTGTAGTTCGGGACACCAAGAGAGCTCTTGATGCCTCTCCGGATCATGGCGTTTAGTTTATCCCGCTCAGACCTCTGCCAAACATGCATGGTCGCGACGTACGTAAACTGGAACTGCAGAAACGCGTGGATGAGCCTGACCAGGTTGTCTGCTGCAAGACCACTGCGCCTGTTGGCGACCTTCCTGATAAGGCCGATGGTGCTGTCCATCTTTTTCGCGAGCCGGAGTATCGTTTGGTTACCGGTTCCTTACGACTACATCATCATCCCGAGGATGTGGATCGACATGACCCTAGGGATTGTGGCCACAGTATTCGTGTGTAGGTTCATGTCGCTCTCTGCCATGCAGGTCATCCAGTCTCTTGGCTTGCGTCTTCACCTGCTGGGTCTATACAAGAGCAGCTCCTACTTACTCGGTGAACACACGAGGCCCGTGTTCTGCAGAAAGGTCTCTCTGTAGTCGATGGCTTCCTCGAGGGCAGATTCAACGTGCACTTTAGCTTTCTTCGTGTTTTAGATGCGGAGCATCTCTTGCTCAGGGCTATGTCCCGCGGCGTCGGCGTCCGAACTCCCACTATGCATGCGCAACTCTCCTCCTTCCCTCTCTCCAACAGCTGCGCGTTACTTTCTCCACTTCTCTCCTACCACCTGCTTGCGCTTCTCCTGCGTTCTCGCTTCTGCTCTCGCGGCGCATGCGCTACTCTCCTCCCCTAAGCGGGTAGAGCGCTGAGCGCGTTCAGTGCAGCGCTTGCTTCAGTTGACTCCGCTTGACTCCGTTGATACTTCCGATGAAGTGTGATGGAAGCAACAGTCCCGTCAGTGAGTGGGCTGACGCAAGCCCGCGTCCGCATCAGCCCACGCACTAGCAACGTTATGTCCACTCAAGGCAAAGCTGCGAAGCGAAGGGCACGCGACGCTGAACGCAAACGCTTGAAGCGAGCGGCGGACCCTGAACTTCGTCAGCGCGAAGCAGCTTCGAAGCGTCAACGTCGAGCAGCGGATCCTGAGCTTCGAGCACGTGAAGCAGCGTTGGGAACCCGAACTTCGAGAACGGGAAGCCGCGTGTAAACGTCAACAACGAGAGGCTGCTCCCGATGCAGCACGCGAGCGCGTAATAACGATCCGCGATGCTCCGCATCACCCCATGGTTCTTCTCGGGAAGATGGTGTAATTTTTTTAAAGTACAGTGCACTTACAGACAGAACATGAACGGCTTCCATCCGTGGTCACGCAGTCCCAAGCGAAACAGCCGCCGAGCTTCGCCGCTAGGCCGAGAGAGGACGCCACCATCCCATCATCGGAAAGTTTCTGGGGGTTTCGCCGCCAGGGTCGCTCCCGCCCAGCAACCATTTTTCCCTATTTCGCCCCGTTATAAAGGGGACGCTCATAGCATCCATCCATCCAATAGGAAGGCGCCGACTGGCGCAGGGTCTTTCCCGCCATGGACACCATTATTACACCACTGAGGAAACTCGCCGAGAACGAGAGCGAGCGCTCGCCCGAGAACGGCAGTGCCGAAGAAAAGCGAGTCCCACCGACAGGGCTAAGCGAGCAAAGGAAGAACGACTACTTCGATTGCTCAACCCAACTATAGGAAAACAGGACACAGCGGTCGAACGGCAATAACGTAAGTGAAATCCCAAGGTGACAGCCAGAGAAACACAAGCGAAACGCCGGTATCGATTGGACCCCGAGGTGCGGGGTCGACTCGATATGCTGCGAAAAGAGAAACACGAGGAGAGGGCGTGCATTGCACTTTCCCAACATTCACTTAGAGGACAGCTGCCCACAGTATTCTTCTCCTATTTTTGTTCAGTATTCCTATAAGTTCAATAAGTTCTCGATTATGATATACAAGTAGTGTAAATCAGGTTAGCCGCACCACTATGACTACGCAAGTGCATCATTACCTGCATGCTCCAGGTGTGATCACCAATTCCAAGAGCGCGGCCACAGCAGCCAGACTTTTCGCCAAGTGCGGACACCGACTGGCCCTGAAGTTCAACATATCTGCTGAAGCCACTTTCCAGGTATTGCCAACAGAAAAGACTACCACTGGCTACGCATTCTTAGCGGTGGAAGTTTTTATAGCTCATTGTCGAGATTGTAAGGACAACACCACAAAAAGCATCAAACAAAAAGACAATGGGCCGCTTTATACCCCTACGTCTTTATTCTCTTGTGCCGGTGTTTTTTAACAGTAAATGTTATTTTCCTGTCCTTGTCGCTTTGGCGAAGCAATATATTTGTTTTCGAGCATAGAGCATAATTCGCTCTTAGAAGTAGGACTAAAGTATTTCTGAATTGGCGACAGCTAACTTTCGACGCGAATGCGTTGGCGCCCAACCGCCAGAGAAAACTAATTAAACGCCATACGTCATAGTATCCTTACACAATATTAATGACGCGACTGTAGCGCATAGTGCCAATAAACTGACAGAATAATTAATGAAAATTAGTTTAATGGGTTCTTTAAAACATGGTTTCTCAAAGTAGCTTCCGCGGAACCTAGGGGTTCCGCAGGCCCCTCCTCGGGGTTCGGCGAGCTGCTAATAAATTTTCCCGTCATGTCAGTTAGATGGCGAAGCCGAGGTACGATCGAACTAAGCAGCCAGTAATATTCACGGCCGAGTGTTATTAAGCACATCTCAGTGCATAACAGAAACGCGCGAGCCACGCAAGAAATCCCGCCAGCAGCTAGTAGCAGCCAGACAGCGAAAACGGGCCGCGCGGTTAAGCTATTGCACTTGAATCTCAGAGGCCTTATTAGATGCTAAGCAGCTCTTTGACTCAAGTGTGTAACGCCGTACGTTACGTGCGTCCGTACGAATGCGCCGCAACGCGTTCCCCTCGCTGTAGGTGTTGGAGCGTTGCCAAGTAGGTCACGCCACAGCTGCGCGTTGACGTCACGCTCCCCTCGCAGGTGCGCCCTGACGTCACTCTCTCCCTCACCCGCAGCATGCTCGCGGCAGCGCCCGCAGCTGCCGGCTGCTCCGCCCGCTCGCAACACCTCTGAACGTGTCACCTCTCTCTCGCTTCACCCTCTCCACCGCCCGCAACGCTCGACCGCACGTCGAGTGGAAACACTCTCTCGGCTCGTTTATCTGCGATGACGCCCGTTTCAACCGGGTCAACGCCGTGCGCACCGCTGCCGCTTCGCATCCCATCAGGGTTCCCTTCGGGGAGATGGTCCAAGTTTTTTATTACCCCTATGCGCATTTCTCCTGTTCGAAGATGGGTAATGGGTAAAGATAATGCAGTGGACATGGTGCAGCCATTTGCAGCAACATGTGTTTGTGAGCAGGCATTCTCGACAATAGCATACCTGAAAAATAAGCACAGGAATTGGTTGAATCCAGCAGCCGATATGCGGCTGACCCTGAGTGTTTCTGAGCCTCGCATGGATTTTTTGGTGCTAGGAAAGCGAGATTAATTTCATATGAGTGAATAAACTTCTTATATACCCTTGTTTTTGAGCTTACTGCACGTAAATGTAGCGTAAACCGAACGAAAAACGCATAAAAGCGGGGATGAGGGGAGGGGGGGTTCCTTGGCACCTAATGGAGCTTACCAGGGTTTCCTCGGACCAACACGTTTGAGAACCCCAGCATTAAAACAACAGACTGTTTTCTAGTGAGCAGCTGGCGGAACATATCTCAACTACGCGCTTCATTCTGCGTGGCCTTCGAGATTCGCCACTATCAGGCATCTAAGCCAAGGATTAGCGTCACCTCCAAATTTAAGTGCGAAGCACTTTAGGGGCGCCGGTTGTCGTATGCTGTCGTCGCTTGGCGTAACGCAGGCAAAACCACGTATAAAAATATAAAAAAAAGGAAGCAAGCGATAAATAGAAAGGGAAAAATCGGAAGAAAAACAGAAATAAATAGAACTAAAGAGAGAAAAGGGACAAAAAAGACTAAAAGAGAAAAAAAGAAAGAGAGGAGGAGAGAAAGAGAAAACAAGAAGGCTGCCCAGCTAAGCACTTCCCTCATGCTTGGCCCCACTAGTGCGAAGCTGCCCTAACTTTTTTTTTTATGTATTGGTATGAGGCAAGAGTTCGCAAAAAGCTGTGTAGGAAAGCGCTTGATGCACTAGCAGGCAAAAACTAAAACTATAGGTTGCGTAAACGTACCAATCAAAGGGACCCTGGAGCAGTTTTCCATGAGATCATCGAATGATTCCACTACCGCAGTTTATTGCCTCCCGAATCGAATGTCGCAATTCTTTGAACCTTTGATCCCGACGAGTGCGCTGGAAACTACAAAGAGGGAGGAAGTGCGGCAGCGAGGTTGACAAAGGGGCGAGAAGGACGTCAGCACACGTCATAACCTTGGTGGTGTTCTTGCCAAGCTCGTAGCCAGGAATTTTTTTCGGGGGGGGGGGGGGGGGGTGCAATTGTTGAAGGCCTTTAGGAACACCCATTTTCATTATTTATTCTCGGTAAAACATCCCCCCACCATCCGAATTCCTGGGGGGGGGGGGGGGTACCCATCCCTGGATACGGGCCTGGTTCTTGCAATCATCAAATAAATCACTGGTCCTACCCCTCCCTCCGATGATGTAGTGGGACCCTGCCGAGACATTAGCAAACTGTTTCTAGCCGTCTTTAAAGCGGAAGTGTAATTACCCTGCCACGTGCATTGCAATAAAACTTGGCTTACATGGACAGGAGCCTCGACTAGCGATCAGCAGTGTTTTCTGACCACGTTAAGAAAGTGTTGCAAGATCCTTTTTTTTTTAATGATATCACATCCTTATTTGAGCAGTTGCGCAGCTGACGCGACGGGCAGGTGTGTGTGTTGTGTCCCTTGGGAAGTGCTTATCGGCTTCTTTGGAACTGAAGCGTGTGAGTTTATACAGCGATGAATAGAGTCGGCTTGCTCCAGAGAGTTCGCTTGATATAAATGCAACGAGATGCGATGAGCAGTTGGCGAAGCCATGATAAAAATAATTTATGTGAGACGTATGCAATAATTTCTGACTATAAAAACCGTACTGCGAACTAGAAACCGAGAAGAATATTCCGCTCATGGATTGAGGGTATAAATGAGCTGCATACTCATACCCTTAACGTGACAAACCCAAAGTAAGATACATTGACTGGAATGAGCAGCTTAGTGATATGATTTGTTTTGCTTTTTTTTTTACGGGCATATTTGTAGATTATACCAAAGGGTTGCGTCATCGCTCATATCTGCTACGCTCAAGCTGAAGGCCCTACCAAGGTAAGATATCACCCGTGTTTAGCGATTTTCCAAGGTGCGAAAGGGTATATAATTTTATATGCACCAAGCATAGATCGGCAAAACTTGTGAAGCTCACTCAAACTCACTCATGAAATATATTTTGCGCTAGGGGCTCACTTCGACTCAGACTCACCAAAATTTTCCTGAGCCGGACTCACTCGGACACACACTCATGAAAATTTTCTTTAGCCGGACTCACTTGGACTCAGCCTCACCAAAAAATCACTCACCCGGACTCACTCAGACTCATGGCTCGACCTGAGTCTGAGTGAGTCCGAGTGAGTCGACTCATGAGTCCGTTAGCCTAGAATTAGCTTTTTCGACCATGCTGTCAATGCTCTTTAACATCAATATCTCACGTAATCGGTGGCCTTCCTAATGCCTTTTGGTATAGTACCTTTGAATACGAGCTGTGAGTGCTCGAAAGCCAGTAAGATCATTTTCCGTGAACCAGATGACAATATAAGATATATTTATCACGAACTTGCCTGAGAAGTTAGCGGGGGTGAAGTCAAGGCGCCCCCCTACGTAATACATGCCTCTGATCAATAAATATTGAAATGATGTATGAACGACACTGCTTTGGAATAGTGTGAGCATAGGTCGGCGAACTCACTCATGAGTCGACTCACTCGGACTCACTCAGACTCAGATCAAGCCGTGAGTCTGAGTGAGTCCGGGTGAGTAATGTTCTGGTGAGTCTGAGTCCGAGTGAGTCCGGCTGAAGAACATTTTCGTGAGTCTGAGTCCGAGTGAGTCCAAAGCGCAAGATATATTTCTAGAGTGAGTCTGAGTGAGTTCCATTTTTTTTGCCGACCTATGGTCATATCCCCTCATTTTCAGCCTTACTATCAGCCTTATCTGGATTCACGTTTGTACTCATGTCTACTCACACGTATTCCAAAGCAGTATCATTCATACACCA
Source organism: Rhipicephalus appendiculatus (assembly GCA_030522465.1). NCBI lineage: Eukaryota > Metazoa > Arthropoda > Arachnida > Ixodida > Ixodidae > Rhipicephalus > Rhipicephalus appendiculatus. Next base: position 15,052 of record JALIZH010010435.1, on the reverse strand, counting down.
TTTCAATATTTATTGAACAAAGGCGTCAATTACGTAGGGGGGGTGCCTTGACCTACCCCCCCACCAGCTCTTCCAGGGACGTTCTTGATCATCATCATCATCAGCCTGTCTACGCCCACTGCAGGGCAAAGGCCTCTCCCATGTTTCGCCATTCAACCCGGTCCTGTGCTTTCTGCTGCCACGTTATGCCTGCAAACTTCTTAATCTCATCTACCCACCTAATTTTCTGTCTCCCCCCTCACGCGTTTGCCATCTCTTGGAATCCAGTCAGTTACCCTTAATGACCAGCGGTTATCCTGCCGACGTGCTACGTGCCCGGCCCATATCCATTTCTTCTTCTTGATTTCAGCTATGATATCATTAACCACCGTTTGTTCCCTGACCCACTCTGCTCTCTTCCTGTCTCTTAAGGTTACACCTATCATTTTCCTTTCCATCGCTCGCTGCGTCGTCCTCAGTTTAAGTTGAACCCTCTTTGTAAGTCTCCAGGCTTCCGCTCTGTCAAGAGGAAGGTATATAACAGCTGCATCTTACCGGTACTTACCTACGTTCTTGATAAATATATCTAATGTTGTGTCATCTAATTATCAAAAGGTGCCAAGCAGAGCACCGATTACGTGAAATATTTGTGTTGAAGCGCATTGACGCCGTGGTCAAAGTTAATTCTAGGCTAACGGACTCATGAGTCGACTCACTCAAGCTCGCTCAGACTCAGGTGAAGCCGTGAGTCTGAGTCTGAGTGAGTCTGGCTCAGTAATATATCCGTGAGTTTGAGTCCGAGTGAGTCCGGTCGAGTAAACGTACAGTGAGTTTGAGTCCGAGTGAGTCCGGTTGAAGAAAATGTTGGTGAGTTTGAGTCCGAGTGAGTCCTAAGCACAAAATATATTTCATGAGTGAGTCTGAGTGAACTCCACTTTTGCCGGCCTATGAGTGTGAGTAGGCGTGAGTATAAACATGAATCCAAGTAAGGCTGATAGTAATGCTGAATATGAGTAGATAGGCTACCAAGGTGAAAAAGTTACGATGTACGCGGGTGTATTCTGGCCCAGCAAGAAGAATATACGACAGCATGCTTATCAATTCCCTGAAACATCGGCAAGAAAGGGTTAAATTATTATAATTAGCACAACAACTAGAATTCGTTACAGTAAGTACTTCGCTAAAAACGTGCTTTGGCGGCGTCCTCATAACTGGCCTCCGTTCTACCAGGCACGCTTTGCTATCTTTAACACCTCTTTGCCTAATGGTTAGCAAACTCGCTAGGACGCGATACCGGTGCTTGCATACTTCAGGGGAGGCGATGTGGATTTCTTCTGTTAAGGGATAACAGCTCGTCCACGACACGTCACGTGACTAGCCGCCGTCACGCAGGCGTCGATGTGTGATAGCATTCCCGCGTGCACAGTGTACATGGTCTAACACAGCGTGCATGGCCTTGTGTAACCCATAATGGTTTTGATTCAACATCGCCAATGTGACCATCCCCGACAGTTAACACCTCGGGATGCTGAGCCCGTATACGTAGTAACTGAGTTTTGATGATGTCTTCTTACACAGTAGTCTCAATTTCTTTCAGTACAGAAGGCAATGCAATCGAGCATCATGAAATGCGGAAGGGCTTACTCACTTTTCATGGCTTCATCTTTTCCGGTAAGCTATATACGTTTATACAACCACGCTTGTGTGGCTTGGGTGGCGGGCAAGTGCTGCTGTGTCCTGAGGAAGGGGGGGGGGGGAGTCCTGGGGGGTGTGATCCCCTCTGGGGGGATCCTAGGGGGGTGGGAGGAAAGTGCCTTTTTTGCACACATCTTCCGCAGTCCATGGAGAACGCTGACTGCAAGCTTCTAATGCACTTTTTTTTACGCAGGAGGTCCTGGGTGTGCCCGTAAAAGATGTGGAAAGAATGTTCTCACAGTTAAAGGTGAGCCTTAGGGTTTGCTCTCGGGCTTGTCCTGTACAAAAATGTGTTGTAGCAAAACGTGCGCACGTGTAGGCTACGTGAGCACACATAAATGCAATATACAGGGTGTTTCAAGAAATCTGTCCACTATTTTTAAAAAATCAGGAAAATGCGGTATTTGCTCGCTGTCTTCACAGTTGCTTTTTCTGTAGCGGCAGGCATCTTAAGGTGATTGAAGACATGATTTGGGACAGTAATTAAGAACGTTAAATTAATTAACTTTTTAATTAGCGGAGTTAGGTGGTTAAGTCCAATGGGAGAATTGAAGTCCTTCATGCGAAGAACCCATTTCAGCTTTGAGATCTCGAAAAAGCGGCCTCTATTAATTATTGTGGCGTAATGAAGTTCTGGCAAATTCAGCGGCCAAACCGAAACGCGGAAGAGCCCAACTGCCACATTCGTCTGAGACGTCCACAATGAGTGAACGTCATTATATCAACCATCAATTGACTTCTTGGTGTGAGTTTGTGGGCTGCGCTTGCAGTAGTAGCACGCGTGGCGCACATACGTTAACGAACGGGGAAGCACTGCACCTCTGTAACCGTTGTCTTGAACAGCGACGTCATTCTAGTCGTCTGCTTGATGCGCTCATCGGTGCATGGGTTTCGGTTTGGCGGCTGAATTTGCCTCAACTTCATTAGGCCACGATAATTAATCGAGGCCGCTTTTTCGAAATCACAAAGCTGAAATGGGTTCTTCGCATGAAGGACTTTAATCCTCCCATTGTACTTAACCACCTAACTCCGCTAATTAAAAAGTTAATTATTTAACTTTCTTAATTACTGTCTCAAATCATGTCTTCAACCATCTTAAGATGAGCCAGGGTAGGGGCCAGTTGGTTGTACATAGTATAAACTTTTTTGCGCTACAAGTGAACAAAATCGACGAAGAAAATGGTACGGGACAACACAAGCGCGAACTAACAACTGTTAGTTCACAACCTGTTAACAACTGTTAACAACTGTCCCGTACCATTTTCTTCGTCGATTTTGTTCACTTGTAGCGCAAAAAAGTTTATACCATCTTAAGATGCCTGCCGCTACAGAAAAAGCAATTGTGAAGACAGCGAGCAAATACCGCATTTTGCTGATTTTTTAAAAAATAGTGGACACATTTCTTGAAACACCCTGTATATAGTGTCATATTTCGTTTCTTCTGTGTGGTCTGCTCCTAAAGGACACGAAATTGCTGCGGCCAATCAGAAGCCAATGGTCGTTCATCGCTGAATGTTGATTCAGTAGCAGTGACGATCCATGGTGGGACTTTCTTGTAAAGACCACAACTGATGTCAGTGATACAAAAAGTAAAAGACCTATATAGGTCTTTTACTTTTTATAAAATTATATAATTTTTAATGACACGCGATTTCAAAAATTTTGGTCAAGAAAAGATGCGAGGAACGAAAGAATGCTTGTAAAAGATCTGTACATGCGAGTCTCTACCTTGAACATGTACAATTCTCTGCATATCGTTTTCTGTGCAAAGTAGTTCATTGCATTGTACAGCCACCTGTTCGCGCCACCCATATGAGCGACCTTCATGATATTGAAAATACATGATTAAATAAATAAATAAATATGCAAAATTTTCCTTGATGGATGTAACTCTATAGGAGGCAAGAGCACAGCAGTCTGGAACAGAACAAACAGGGGTAGACATTATCCTAGCAGATATTAAAGGGGTTCTGGAACGCTTTTGCAAGCAATGGTCTAATGGCTTCATTAAAAGAGCCTATTGCTTAAGAAATCGACGGCCGCAAAAATTTTACAATCCGTCAAGTACGAGTGGAGTTAGAGAGATTTGTGACACGCTTCAAGCGCTTTCTTTCCCCTTTCGTACCAGCGAGCTCGCTGAAAGCTAAGCAGGAAGGGGGATGATAAGAGATTGTTCAGTACTATATTGCACACTGATATGCAGGGACGTAGCAAGGGGGGGGGGGGGGGGTTGGGGGTTCAAACCCCCCCCCCCCCCGAAATATTTTTCTGGGTCAATTTTTTAGAGAGCGTTTGTACAAAATAACTCTCTCTTCTCCATTTACACCTTTCTCAAATGACGCGATAAGAAATGTGACGCGATAAGAAATACTGTTACATGTATTCCACCGTCGATTACACCCCCCATCGCTCCCGCCCGGGGGGGGGGGGGGGGAAAGGAGGGGGTGTAACTGAACCCCCCGCCGAAAAATATTTCTGGCTACGGCCCTGCTGATATGTATTTATGAGCTGCCAATGTCTGCCCTCATAATTGTTTTTTTGATACTCGGTGGGAATAACATATTTTTCTTGCTCCCCATTTTGATTCTTTTCATTTTCCGAAATGGACCAAAGATGAACTAGTTAACGTGGCTGGTCCTTGTTGTCTGTGAACGCTTCGATTTCATCACAGGCACTGGATTTTCAGGACTCATACTTGAACTGTTATCTCAATAACTCCTCCAAGGCCGTGTGCAATGGAGCGCGTGCACGTCGAGAACGATATACCATGTTCACGTTCAGTTGCTAGACGAGCTTCCACGGAGCACTGCACCGCAACGGCTCTCAAACCTCAGGCGCAGGGTCAGACTGAAACGTATAACCCAAAATATCGCTCAGCTAATAAGTTGATCAGTTTACAGTCAACTAACGGCCACAGCATGCCGAGGCTTCACCACTAATTTTCTGTTTCTTATTTTTTTCCCCCATGACCGTGATACAGCGCTGCATCGGAGCGGATCTTCCAGTGGACAAGCACATCATGTTGGGCATGATACGCTACGTCAGAAATCTCTTCTTCACCGCCTGAACCCAGCCCTATTACCAAGGCAGGCCTTCAGGGCAAAAATAATGAAAGATTGCTGATGGACATAGGCGTGCGCAGGGTTCTCTCCCTTAGTGACGGGGGGGTGGCGGAGTTTTACTGCAACGGCCCCATCTTTCCGACCACCTTCCACTGAAGCCCTTAAGGAGTACTGACACGAATTTTTAAAATTTTGATAGTTGCCCTAAACAAAAGGTACTGGTGTCGAGAAACCTATAAAGAGTGCAGTAGTGCTTCGGCATGCATTGGATATATTTTTATAATACCACTATCACGGAACAGCAATTTCGGTTTCGGTATCGAGGGGGCGGCTTCTCAGTGACGTGTCAGAGCAGTGTGACGCCACGGGAAGACAGTAACTGGCGACGTACTAATGACAAATATGTCATCCGCGCGAGGTGCACGTAACAAGGATGAGTGAAATGTCGTCCAGTGACCCTGAAAGTGATATCTGCGATTCAGGCTGCATGCAGGACACAGAGCTCGCAAGCTCGGGAACTGTCTCGACTCGTCGGGATAATGTCCATTGCAGTGGCGCTGGCTTGCAGATGCTCAGCGAGGAAAACTTTAAAATCAAAATAAAACATTATATACGTGTTGTCTGACTCCGGTGTGTGGAGAGCGTTGACACCGCATACCAAGGAAGCAAGAAATGTCCCTTGTGTTGTCACGAGCCCGTATACGACTTCATCTTCGCCGCAGATAGAAAAATCCTGATTACAAATGTTTCGCAGCGTTTTCCTTGTTACCATTCTGTGATCAAACACTACGATCGGGAAGCTTTCCATTGCGCTAAAGAAAATAGGTACTATAAAAATTGGTTGTCGGTCCCTTTAAGATCAGAAGATTTAGGGGAGCGGTCACCCCCCTCATGCCCCACTCCCGAGCCTTTGCGCACGCCTATGGTGATGGATAGCTGGACTATAGTCAAGGTAAAAAATAAAGCGGCTGTGATAAAAAAAAATGCTCTCCCTTCCGTGTGTTAGGTAACTTGAAAGACACCGACCAAGTCCCTGAAACGAATGAACATGAGCGTTGTGAAAAACTTATGCATGCGCATAAAACTTTGTAGTGCAATTCAAGACATTACATAACTTTGCATGATACAACTTTAATGAAAACAAAGAGATAATGAAGTCAAGGAACGTATATAGGTGACGTTAGTTGTACTGTTTTAAGTGTATAATGGTAGTAACTATGAAATAAATGCGAAGAAAGTAAATTTGTCTTTAATCCACTTTACTTCACATCTATCTCACAATTATTACAATAAACTTAATACAGTGCAACTAACGTCCCCTATACGTTCCTTGGCGTCATTATCTGTTGGTTTTTCTCTAAAGTTGTACCAAATAATAAAAAACGAGCCCTGAAAATCCCTTCTTTCAGTCATTCGTAGCGATGGCCTCTTTCCGGCGGATATGATGCCTTCAGGTATAGCGTGCGGGGGGATTATCGGTAAGTTGTCCGCTCTTAAAAGATAACGTGCTCGAAGTGACGCCAGCTGGCTAACAAAAAAGTGTTCGACACTCGCCGGCATGGCTACGAACGGTGCTGACTATAACACTCCAGGTATGCGTGCTCATAAATATCCCGATAATGTGGACGACCGAGGGGAGGACCGCCGCCGTAGCTCATTCGGGCGCGTAATCCGAAGGTTGCACGTATGATCCCTGCCGGCGGCAAGTTGTCCTTTTAGATGCGAAGCATCTTATGAACGAGCTCTGTCGCCCCATCGTCCGCCGTGGCCATATGACTTTCCTTCATTCATAGCGAGGGTATCGTTCTGGCAGACTTGATGCCTTCAGGTAGTATGCGAGGCATTATTAGTCAGCTGCCAGCTCGTAATAAGATCACGTGCTACGTGACGCCACCAGGCAAAAAGAGTGTTCCACACTCGCCGTAATGGCAAGAGGCGGCGCTGACTGACGCTCCCACGTTCAAATGAACATATATACCCTATAAAGTGGACGGAGGGGTGACCGCCACCATAGCTCAGTGGTAGAGCATCGGACGCGTTGTTCGAAGGTCGCAGGAATCGGTCCCTGCCGGTGGCAAGTTATCTTTTCGTCCACGTTTTCTTTCTTCACATTTACATTACAGTTACTTCTGATAACATCCCCTATACTTTCCTTGGCATCATTGTCTGTTAGTTCTAATATATACACTTTATGTCACTCAATTTGCATAATATGGGGCAACGCTCGGGTAACGTACGGTTACTCACCGATACGATACCCAGAGCTTCGCCCACTCGTCATGATTCACTTCGTGGAGATTCGTGGTTTTTTTTTTTCTTCGTGTGCGTCTTGAGCGCTCGCGCTGTAATTTTTGCCTCAGGAATCTGGATACTCTGATTCTGGTTCAGCCATCTCGTTTCTTCTCCCCTGTGGTGGCTTAAGCCTATAAGAGGCGAAGTGTTCCCACTGGCTCGCGCCACCACGAGCCTACGGGACGCTCTTCTTTTTCCCTGGCCGACTGGCCAATAGTGGCGTAGGCGCTACAACCCCAAAATGGAAAACTACCGCAAGTCGCCAGCGATACGACGCAAACGCAGCACGGACAACGATGCAGCATGGCCCGCATCTCGCAAAATATTATTTTCGCCACGTGTGGCGTCCCATGCGTTTCATCCAACACCGCGCGCATTTGCATTCTGCCGCTAGTACCCCGGAGAACGAATGGCCCGTGGTGTAATTGTCTAAGACAGCGCGCTGCGGAGCGAGTGGTCGCAGGTTCAAATCCTCAGTCGCGCGCTTGCAAAACTTTATCTTCTGAAGTATTTTTCTTTGTGGCTTGTGTATATACGTGACATGACGGCAACGGCAAAAATCCGCCGAGAGTGTCCATATGATTGCTATCACAACAAAATGACACAGAAATGCAAGGCATTGATAATTATTTAACTTGTCTTTTTCTAGCAATGCACTGAGAATTATTCAACTTTTTTTGTAACATGCTGTACACCACAGGCAAGATGAACGGACAACTTGACAGCTGCACATAAAATTGAGAAACACCAGCACTGTGAAAGGAAGAAACAGAAAACAAACCACGGCATCATAATTTTGGGGCGAGTCAAGCACACATGTAAGAGGAAATATGTATATTCAAAACAATGTGTTGTTGCATACCAATAAAGGCTTGCACTACTTGTGGGGTTACAAGAGGCTTGTATTTACAAGGCAGTGTGCCAAGCCTGAGAAGCGGTGCAGTAAGGTGGTTGCAGCTGGAAGTATGGCTGTCTCGTTTGATCACATCACATGCCATGCTCTCGGGGTTTTCCTCTAAATCATGCTCAGTTCATGCTGGCAGTGATGCTAGAAAATATAGCCATTACAGTTGAGGGGATTATTCTGTGACCGTGCAGATGCCAACGTGAAAGTATTGTGTTTATTTGGCCTTCATTAAAGGGACTGCCAACAAATTTTCACGGTACCTGTTTTCTTCAGTGCAACAGAAAGCTCACCAGTCTGAGTGTCTAATCATGGAGTGGTAACATGGAAGACGCTGTGAAACATGTTACCAGAACTTGAAATGCGAAGCATTTCTTAGCAAATTTCGGGGACTTTGAGCGTATCTATCTAGCCGCCCATGACTTTGTGCTCTCCTGGCCATTTCGTTAATGGGATGAACACCAAAATTGGTATGACTTATGACTGTATGCCAAACGTAATTGACAGGTGATAACATGAAAATCATTACATGCACGTCATAAAAAGCATGATTTACATGCAACGGTTTTAATGCTCTCGAAACCGTTTCGTTCACGTGATATTTCACAAAATTGCTATGGTGTGACATCACTGTATGACGAACATAGCAGGCCCTAACATGTAAATCACAACTTGCAATGTCATGGACAGCATGATTTACATGAAGTGGTCTCAGAGTGCTCGTGGCCGTTTAATTAAATAACATGTAAATCACAACTTGCATGTCATGAAAGCATGATTTACATGAAGTGGTCTCAGAGTGCTCGCGGCCGTTTAATTAAATAAATACCAGAATCGGTATGACGAGACATTTCTGTATGGCGATCATAAATGACCAGTGGTAAGATGGAAATCATGAGATGCATGTTCATTTACGCCATGACTTACATGCCACGCACATGGTGCGCTCGCGGCTGTTTCGCTAGCTTCACATATACCCAGTTTTGTATTGTGTGACGTGACTTTATGACGAACATTAATGACAAGTGGTAACATGGAAATCATTGCATGCATGTCATGTACATGACTCACATGCCGTGCTCATGGCACAGTCGCGGATGTTTCGCTAGCTTGACATGTACCAAATATGGTATAGCATGACATGACTGTATGACGAACATAAATACAGGTGGTAACATGAAAATCAGGACAATCATGTCATAAATGATACGACTTACATGCCACGCTCATGGTGCGCTCGCGGCCGTTTCGCTGGCTTGAGACGTTGCAAATTTGGTATTGCATGACGTGACTTTATGACAAACACAAATGACAGGTGGTAACACGAAAATCATGACATGCATGTCATGTACGACATGACTCAGATGCCATGCTCATGGTGCGCTGCGGCCGTTTCGCTAACGTCACACGAACGAAATTTGGTATTGGGCGACGTGCAGCATGACGAATGTAAATGACAGGCTTAACACGAGAAAATAATAACATGAATGTCATGTACAGCATGATTTAAATGCCATGCTCATGGTGCGCTCGTGGCCGTTTTGCTACCTTGATATACACCAAAATTGCTATTGCGTGGGGTAACTGTGTGACGAGCATAAATGACAGGTGTTCATGTCAAAATAATGACGTGAATGCCATGTACGGCATCATGTACACGCCACGCTCACTGTATGTTTCCGTCCATTTCCGTTAAGTGGATATATACCAAATTGCTATGGCATGAGATGAGTGCGTTACGAACAGATATAGGTCATCTAATGCATATACCACAATAAATTCATTAGCATGGTATATGCCAGATTGTACATGCATGTGCGCATGACAAACAAGCAATATATAATGAACTAAATTTCATGACATGAATGACTTCATTTACCTCAAAGACAAACAAGGCGAGGTATGCAGAGGCTACTTTGCATTAGAGTGACTCCCACAGAGCGTGGGATCTGCCGACCTTTTTCTGTCCACAGTGCTGACAATGTCATACATACAACACATGCTGCGAATAATGGCAGTTGAGCACAATAGCGGTTCGTGTGTAGCGGCTTCACTGCGCATACACCAGGGCTAGATATGGTTACACTTGTTGCTGCCAAAGCAGTGCACTTTCTCAGCGTCAACTCCTTCTATTTCGTAAGCACAAATTGTAGTGCGCCTAAATAGCAGCTACCTGAAAGACTCGTTCAAACTCTGACAAGGCTTCTCACCTCTTTCAAACGCAATTTAAAAATACAAATTGTACTCAAATCACACACACACAAAAAAAATGCTAGATAACATCACTACAGTTCACATTCATTTCACTTCCACCAGTGTCTTGTGACATCTTCTGGCCTGTTGTCAGTCCCTTTGAAAGACTTTCTTCACTCGCGTTTGAAAAAGTAAAATGCATATGCACAATACCTTGCCAGCCTTAGAACTGCCAACACAATATAACTTTTGCCAGTCGTAGGGCACAGTCGACTGTTTATATGTTGGAATATCAGATGCCTTTTTTTTTTCATGGTCCTACTAAAAATGCATCAGCAAACTTCCACTGAACTTGGTTTGGGGGGCATAGCGTGCACCTGCCACAAGTTATCGGCTCTTGCTCAGAGTCTTGTCCTCCAGCGCTCTTTGTTGGGGTGAATGTACCTCTGTCACGATAGTATTTGCACATGTGAAGCGGACTCAAGCTTTCGTTTTTTTTGTCCGGAGCACCTATTAGTGGGTGAGGACCTTAAGCTAAGGCCACGGCATGCTGGAGTTCCCTTTTCTAGCACACCGGACAGCTCATCCACTAACTTGAGTGCCTTCTCTAGGCTCTCCCCATTATTGCAGTAGTGAGCAAGGTCTCTGCATTTTTCCAAGCCTAACAAAATTAATTTTTCTTTTTTGACCCATAACGCCTTTCTGGTGCCTTGGAAGGTCACAAAACGACTCTGGTTCAGCATCTGGAAGAGGATCACTTGGATCACCGCTCTCCTCGTCTGCTCCACTGTATCCGTAGGGATGCTCCACAACCTCTATTTCTATGTCGCAGCTGAGAGAAATGGCTGCATCCTCACCCTGGCTCAGTTCAGTGGTCAATGTTAGAAGAGGGCCATTTCTGTAGCTTTCTGGAAGGCTGTCGAAACCCCATTCTTGCTGAAAACTAAAAACTGCGCAAAAATGTTTGCACGGCAGCTGGTGCTTCACGAAATCTCTGCAACTGCAGGAAGGCACGATAAAGCTCACCATGTAAGTCTCCTCTGGTGATGTCGGGGACTGCACTATGAACGTGCCATACTCTTCACCTGGTGTCACATCACTTGCTGAAAACTCAGCGGCGTGCAGAAGCCTTTGCGAGATATGCTTAATCACTGCTGGTGACAGAGCGCCTAGGGAAGACGGAACTGATGTATGAAACGCCCCATAGTCACTGGTAGAGGTGACGTTCATCAAATGAAATTCCTTCTCACAATCTGGGAAAAAACTGGTTCGTTAGCACATCAATGAGATCTGCCAAGATGCGCCGCCCGGAAGAATTCTTCAGGTAGCATTCCTTGAGCTTTCTGTTTAGGGCCTCCATTCCATTGTTTGTTGTTACTTGAAGATCGGTCAAAAAGCACCTGACCCAACTTTGTTTAAGTGGCAGCCACTGGCGAGAAAAATAATGCTGGAGCTGCTCACTGTTTTGCCAGGCAGATGAATCTTGCAAGTTGAGCAAGGCAGCTTCATATTCTTCTTCTGTTGCAGCTTGAGCAACGTTGCGCAGAAGGGGTAGTGCTTGGCCGTTTGTCAACATTATTTTCCTTGCGACTGCACCACCTTTGCCAGGCTTGTTCACGGTGAAGGTCACAAATCGCGATGTGTGCTTCGGGAAAGGCTGCCTTGATGGCATTCATTTCTGCGATGCTGCAGTCAACCATCCAGTAGTTTGGATTCATTTCTGGGCACCACTGTTTAAATATATTGAGCGCTTCTTCAATGTGCTCAGACGTTTTAAACTGCACAATGAATGCGCCAACAGTCACGTAGGCTACAGGGGTGTCCACAACAAGAAAAAACAGTGGCAACATGTAATCTGTAATTTTGTAAGGAGCGACTAGGCAGATTACACTTTTTGCATATGTCGTTAGAATAGATCGCATGAATTCCGACTGATAACACCACATTAGTGTGTCTGTGCACTGTCTGGCCAGGGCAATAGCTTGATCATCATCTTCCACGTCATCCTCTTCGTCTAGGCTGTTTTTTGGCACAGTGTCACGGATTTGCAAGGGCCGGAAAAATCATGTTGTCTGTTGGATTCCTATTTTTAAAATCCTCAAGGAGGGCCATGGCATTCTGCTGATCTTCATCACTAAACCTCTCTTTTCTTAGCGCTGTTTGTATGTGGTTCTCAAAGTCTTTTTTAGTTGGAAAAAACGCCCGGGAGGATTCAGGAGGTGGCGTTTCATTAGCAAACAGTTCATCTTGCACAAAAAGCCTTATGCACTCTTGTACCTCTCTGACTGATGTTATTCCACTTTTGACCAGTGTCCGTATACGTTCAGACACCTGCGGATCAACTGGCTGGGCGTGGCTCAATGTGGCGTCAAAGGTGTGGTTTTCGTGCCCTTCTTTGGATGTGAGGGAAATGTAGTAGCGCTTTTCACTTATCACCTCGGATGCACCTTCAGTTGTTTGCAGCTTTTCAGCCAGACGTGCTAGCGCAGCCTTTGAAGCTTGTTTCCGTTTTCTCTCGCTTGCATCAGGTGGCAAGTTCAACTGAAAATACACGCAAATGCACAACTGTAGTTAACTGCATGATTCACACAAACTGCAATCATGCTGCCTATTAACAAGGCCTTCACTTCAATGTTTATTCACACGTGGTTTGATTGGTGTGCCTGTGTAAGCACGGAATGACGTAACATGGCACACTTGCTTCATTAACAAAACAACTTTGTGCTCTTGACCATGTTAAAAATTGCTTTTGTAGTGCAGAGAACGATTCAGTGTGCCTCCGTGTATCATGTGTGATTCCTTGAACTGAGGCTTGTTATATAATTCATGTGTACGTTGTTTCTGGGCACACAATACCAGGTCAAATAAATTATTACAAAGTGTATGCGCGACTATTGGTTCCTAATGAAAGCCTACCCTTGCTGAGAATTGCCACTAATTGGCATGCCAGAGCAAATAATGCAATGAGAGAGAGTAAACGGGCAGGGAAGGTGTTCCGGTATATGTATAGGAAGGGTGTCGACTCATAGTGGAGGAAAATTTAATATGAACAATCGAGCTTAGGATACTTATTTATTTATTTTATTTAGTTATTTATTTATTGGCAGTGCTTTGTTAATAAATTACGTTTCAGGAACTTGGCAGCAACAGAGTTGCAAACCAAGCTAAGCAAGACTGCCACGTGCACTCGAGCCTTATACGAGTTCGGACGCAAACGAAGCACCCTCCGAGACAATGGCTCCTAAGTGGGAAAGCTGAGAATAATGACTTCCTTGTGTTGCTACAACTTGCACAGTCCCCATACGGACGTATTTTTTGCATATTACTGCTGTCGCAAGTGTCCTCCGCAGTCTCATTCATCATCATCATGATCAGCCTCACTATGCCCACTGCAGGGCAAAGGCCTCTCCCATATTCCGCCAATCAGCCTGGTCCTGTGCTTTCTGCTGCCACACTGTACCCCCCAAATTTCTTAATCTGATCGGTCCACCTAACTTTCTGTCTCCCCCTAGCACGTTTGCCTTCTATTAGAATACAGTCAGCTGCCCTTAATGACCAGCGGTTATCCTGCCGACGTGCTACATGCCTGGCCCATGTCCATTTCTTCTTGATTTTAACTATGATATCCTTAAACCCCCATTTCTTCCCTGACCCACTCTGCTCTCTTCCTGTCTCTTAAAGTTACATCTATCATTTTCCTTTCCATTGCTAGCTGCGTCACCCTCAATTTAAGTTGAACCCTCTTTGTAAGCCTACAGGTTTCTGCTCCGTAGGTAAATAGCGGTAAGATGCAGCTGGTATATACCTTCCTCTTGAGCGATAGTGGTAAACTATCATTCATGACTTGAGAATGCTTGCTGAATGTGCTCCACCCCATCCCTATTCTTCTAGTTATTTCACTCTCATGGTTCGGCTCTGTGCTTACTACCTGTCCTCAGTAGACATATTCCCTTATAACTTCCAGTGTCTCGCAACCTATCGCAAAGCGTTGTTCTCACCGGGACTGTTGCACATTACTTTAGTTTTACACTTTAGTTCTATGCTTTAGTTTTATACATATTAATTTTCAGACCTACTCTTCTGCTTTCCGTGTCCAATCCAGAAATCATGAGTTGTAATTCGTCCCATGAGTTACTCATCAATGCAATGCCATCAGCGAATCGCAGGTTACTAAGGTACTTGCCATTAACTATTTTCCCTAATTCTACCCAGTCTAGGGCTTTGAAAACCACCTGTAAACACAATAGCATTGGAGAGATCATGTGTCCCTGCCTTACACACTTCTCTATTGAGATTCTGTTGCTTTTTTTTTATGGAGGACAATGGTGGCTGTGGATCCTCTGTAGATTTCTTCCAGTATCTTTATATATGCTTCGTTGATGCCCCAATTCCGCAGTGCCTGCACGACTGCTAATATCTCGACCAAATCAAAAGCCTTCTCGTAATTTATGGCAGTATCATTGGCATTGTTTAATTCGTAGAAACCGGGGTTGTATTTTACTTGATGTGTTAAGCTTACACAACACCTTGGCAAGGCAGGGAACAAGCACGCCTGAAATGATTGGCCTTTTTAGCCACTTTGTGCGAAACAAACAAGGACGAAGGAAAGAGCACACACGGACAAGTGCAATAACTAGGCCGGCTAGCAGCTTTGCTAAGGTTAGCCCATTCTGAGTTAGGGCCTTCTGTATGCACAAGCTGCACTGCTGCTCTATGCAGTGAGGAAGATGAACCGCATACGATTGCCGTGTGGAAGACAGGTGTGGTCCCAAATAGCCATGTATGCAGGAGCCACATGGGCAGCCTAGAGGCACACTCTGATTGGACGATGTGGATATCTGTTCAGTGCTGGCAACAGTTCAGCAGAGCAAAGGTGCTCAATGTCGGCAACAATCACCAACAGTAGATGACAATGGCATCTTCTTGC
>JALIZH010010432.1:0-35525 GCA_030522465.1 Rhipicephalus appendiculatus | reverse complement strand
TACCAAAGGTAAGTATGACATGTTTTGTGGGGATTTCCTGGTCGTTGCGGCGGATGACTATTCTTTGAACTTTTATCACTCCTTGGTCTTGAAAACCCTCAAGGAGCTCTTCGTCACTTAGGCTCAAGAAGTCGTCTTCGGATATTACTCCCCTGCTGGTGTTCAGGGACCTGTGGACAGAAATTGTGACTGTTGCTTCACCAATACTGGATAATTCGGATAGTTTCGGCACTTGTTCTTTTTCAGTTAGTTCGAGTAGGATGTCACCGCTTGACATTTTTGAGGCTTTGTACGTCGGTCCGATCTTATCTTTGATGCATTTGGCCACCAAAAATGGGGACAGCTTTCTTGCGGGTGTGTTTTCACTATGAATGACGTGGTACTTTGGGAACGTTGCTGTATTCTGTGTGAAGTGAAAAGTTTCCTCGGTGCGGCCTCTTTTACGAGACCGATCAATGGTGGTGGATACTTGAGAAGCCATAAAAAAATTTGTGTGTTCGGCAACAGCGCCGACCGCCCACCACGGAGCCCAACAAGGGGACGCGGCTGGACTTGTGAACAAGCCTGCACGACGCCAGTCGTACGCTGTCACTATAACCTAATATACATACCCAAGACTGGATATGATACACAAGGTTAACCCTCGCCGCCAGGAAAACTAGAAGTAAATGGAAAGAGGAGAAGACAGGAAAGATTGAAAGAGAGAGAAAGACGAAGGTGAGGGGAGAGAGAGACAGGAAAAGGCGACTGCCGATTTCCCCTGGGTGGGTCAGCCCAGGGGTGCCGTCTACGTGAAGCCGGGGCCAAAGGGGTGTGTTGCCTCTGCCGGGGGGCCTTAAAGGTCCAATCACCCGGCGTCGGCTCAACCCCCAGGATCCCCTTTTCCCCGGACACGGCTCAGCCACGCACGGCTAGGGCGTGGGAGGGAGTCGAAACCCCCCCGTTAGCTCGGGTCCGTGGTGTCGCCACACACCAAACGCCTGCTCGCGCAGACGCCCCTGCGGGGGCCAGCCAGATGCGGCTGATTCATCGTAGAAGAGCGCTGTCTCAGGCAAGGCAAAACATATATGGCCGCTTGATGAAATACGACCCACTCTGCAAGACATGATCAGAGAACGCAGAGAAAAGACCGACGACCGAATTTCAGCGGAGAAACGCCGGCGTCCGTCTAAGCGCGCCCGGAAAACGTCCGAAAAACGAGCCCAGCGGCTAGCCCGGCTATTAAATTGTGGTACTCATGCCGCTCATGCAGTGCAGTCGGCACAAGACTATCGTCTTTCGACGACATTTGCAGCGAAGCACGCAGATACGCGGCCAATTTTTTCCACTCGTATATGTAGACGCACTGACGTCACAGCTCCGGGGCTTCCGTGAGCACAGCTACAAAAGATAAGGCAGCGCATTGCGACTTAGACGCGATAACTGCGCGCCAGCACTTATCAGCACATCCCCCCCTTTTTTATTTCCAAACCAATTGGGGTTATCCCGAGGAACACAAAAAGGTGCGGGTTGCATCGAGCATTACAAAGAGCAAGAATAACGCATGGCACAACAAACAATGCATTCAACCAACTCCTTCGTCAATACACCAACGCACTGGACGTTTGACCAGTCTGGCCGTTCTGGTCACATATCCTGTTGCCGAGGGAACATGAGTAGCCCCTAATGAGGGGGGCCGTATTGTCACCTCGTGGTTCAGCCTCATCGTCGGCGTCTTGAAACTCGTAGCTTATTTGGGGTTTGCCCCGTTTTTGCAGACCGTTCAGCATCCTTCTGTTACGCCTAAGCGTGATGCTTTCATCAGTTTTCATCACGTAAGACCTGGGTGTAGCTGCCGCTGCAATTACCATGGCTCTCGTTTGCATGTCGGTCACCCAGACCGCATCGCCAGGATCTAGTTTCTCTAGTCGTCTGGCTCGGTGGCGTTTGTTAAAATACCGCGCTTGCCGCTTCTTTTCAGCGCGGTCCTTGGCTTTAATGTGCAAAAGACTACACTTGACTGGGTCACGAAATTGTGGTACCATTGGGACACGGGTTAGAAGACGTCCGCCCATCAGAATTTCGGCCGGGCTGAGCCCAACAATGCCGGGTGTCGCCCTGTAGGCGAGAAGAGCCAGGTATGGGTCCTCAGATTTGAGCACAAAGCGCTTAATTGTCTGCACCATTCTTTCAATCTCCCCGTTAGCCTGCGCATACCTCGGGCTTACGGTGATATGACCAAAGCTATAATAGTTAGTTATGTTGGGTTTTATGGCGCAAAAGCAGCAATGGCTATGATGCGCCAGACACTAGGTGATTTTCAATGAGATGGTAAAATGAAGTGTAAAACCAACATTTTGTTTACAGTTTGTGTAAAAGACCTGTGGCCTCTAGAAACCGAAAAACGTCCTCTATGGGGACAATTGCATTTTCTGAAAGGATTAACATTGGGTGTAGAGGTGTTTGTGATTTGTAGAATTTATTAAAATAATCGTGTCTTCCCTTTTCGAAAAGTGGACATGTTATTAAAACATGATTGACAGTCAGAGGTTCCTTGCAATGTTCGCATTGTGGCTGATCTTCTCCTCGCAGTAAAAAGTTGTGAGTTAGGTGAGTATGACCTATTCGCAGGCGACATAGTGTTACTTCGATGAAGCGCTTTTGGTGATAGCATGATTTCCATTCTTTTAAAATAGGCTTGATAGTTTGAAGCTTGTTAAGCCCTTTACACCGCCATTCTTCTTGCCATTTTGCCCTAAAGGCTGTCCGGCATCTATTAAAACAATCTCTGAATGGTACCTTTATTTCTGCTACGTTATGATGACTTGCCATTCCTGCTACCCTGTCTGCCTTCTCGTTTCCTGTGATGCCAACGTGGCTCGGCACCCAGACTAGACGGATTGTCTTGCCATTTTTCTCAGCTATTTCCAGCATGTGTAGAATGTTCCCAAGCATCGGTTCGCTTTCCGACCTAGTATGTAGGGCCTTTAATGCGCTGAGGGAGTCGGTGTATATAACTGCTTTTTTATGGTTTTTAGATGAAATGTCCTCTAGAGCAATAACAAGAGCATATACTTCCGCTGTAAAAACAGATACAAATTGCGGCAGTCTGACGCAGGATTCCGAGTCTTTTGATGTAACAGCACTTCCTGTATGTTCTTGCGTTTTTGAACCGTCAGTGTAGTATTCATAATGTTTGCTATATTTTTCTTGAACCACTAGGAAATCCTGTATAATGTGCTCCCGTGGAGTTTCCTTTTTCCTTAAATGAGTCAGGGCAAAATCAGTGAAATGTGTGAAGTCCAACCATGGAGCCAGTCGTCCCGGTGTTTGGGCAACGTTGAGCGCCTGATTTGGTACCTTATATTCCAAACATATTTCTTCAAAGCGCAGGAGAAGTGGTCTTATCGTGTGCGGTCGGTTGTTGTACTGTGTTCTTGTACTGGTGTGAGAAACAATGGCGTGGCATATGTGACAAGGTTTCGATCGGGTTCTTAGTACATACGATACTGTAAGCAGCGCTCTTCTATGTTCCAGGCAAGGCTCGTTGCTCTCAGCATACAAACTCTCGACGGGTGATGTTCTGTATGCCCCAGTTGCCAAGCGCAATCCGTGATTATGTATTGGATCAAGACGTTTTAGGTAAGATTTCCTTGCTGATCCGTAAACCACGCTGCCGTAGTCAAGTATGCTAAGCACAGTTGACCGGTATATGCGTAAAATGCAAGTTCGATCAGCACCCCAGTGTTTCCATGATAGCATTTTTAGGATGTTCAGCGCCTTGTTTGCCTTCTTTTTTATGTTGTTCATATGAGCAATGAAGTTTAATTTGCTGTCAAAGACGAGGCCCAGAAATTGGTGTTCTTGTTTCAGCGGTAGTATGCTATTGTTAATTTTAAGACCAGGATCGGGATACAAGCCCCGCTTTTGCGAAAATAGAACGGTAACGGTTTTCTGAGTCGAAAAGCGAAAGCCATTTTGATCTGCCCATTTGGTTAGTTTGTTGATGGTGAGTTGGAGCTGCCTTTCACATGTGGATATAGTTGAAGCCCGACATGCTATTTGAAGATCGTCCACGTATAGTGAATGCATAATGGAGGGTGGGATTACTTTATTTATGGAATTCATTTTGACTATGAAGAGTGTGGTGCTTAATATGCAACCCTGCGGCACACCATTTTCTTGGACGAAAACACGCGATAGTGTGGAGCCCAGCCGTACCTGAAAATTTCGGTTCGACAGAAAATCCGACAGACAATTAAGCATTCTACCGCGTATTCCTAAGTTCGCCAAGTCTCTCAATATGCCAAATCTCCATGTGGTGTCGTAGGCTTTCTCCAGGTCAAAAAAGACTGCTAGGCAGTGTTGTCTATGTAGGAATGCTTCACGTATGGTGTGTTCGAGGCGAACAAGATGATCGATTGTTGAGTGACCTTTTCTATACCCACACTGGTGATCGTCTAGTAGATTCTCTATTTCAAGGGTGTATGTTAGCCTGATGTTTATTATGCTCTCATATGATTTTGCCATGCAGCTTGTAAGTGCTATAGGTCTATAGCTACCCGGTGACGTCGGTGGTTTTCCAGTTTTTAGAAATGGTACTATGGTTGCCATTTTCCACTTAGTGGGCATTCGGCCGGTTTTCCAGATCATATTATAGAAATTTAATAATGCTTGTACGGCAGCCTGCGAAAGGTGCGCGAGCATTGCGTAATGGATTCTGTCCGGGCCAACTGCTGTCTTTTTTCCCGCTGAAAGCACAGCGTTTAACTCATGGAGTGTTAATGGTGTGTTATAAGGCTTATCTAAACCTCCTGTTAACGGTAATTTCTGTTTTTCGGCTGTCTGTTTGTACTTCAGGAAAGATTGCGTGTAATTTGCAGAACTGGATATGGTGTGAAAATGTTCGCCTAGAATATCCGCTTGCTCCTCTAGGGATGTTTGCGTACCTGGGCCTGTAAGTATAGGTATCGTGTATGGGGAGTAGTCACCGCTGAACTTCCTAACCTGGTCCCACATTTTTTTGGATGTGGTTGAGCTGTTGATTGTAGATATGTATTTCTGCCAGGACGATTTTTCTGCTTGTCTACGGATATATCGTGCTTTTGCTTTAAGCTGCTTGAAAGCGAGGAGGTTATCATACGTAGGGTATCTGCGGAACGTGCACCACGCTTTGTTTTGTAGTTTTTTTTGCTATTGTGCACTCGCTGGTCCACCATGGTTTGAGCTTTTTCCCCACTAGTCCCGTAGACTGGGGAATAGCTTGCTCTGCTGCTGAAAGTATGCACGAGGTAAACCTATCATTCATCTCATCTATGGTTATGTGCTCAAGAAACTCCTCCTGTAGAGTGGCTTTCTCTGTAAATAAAGGCCAGTTAGCTTGATGTAGCTTCCAGCGTTGTGGTCGAGAGTGTATGGTCGGAAGTGGAGATGTTAGTTTTACAACAGCAGGTAGATGGTCGCTACCATAAGGGTTATTTATTATTTCCCACGTAAAATCAACAAATATTGAGCTGGAGCACAGTGCCAAATCTAAACAGCTCATGGCTCCTGTGCTTGGAGAGCAGTACGTAGGTGCTCCAGTGTTTAAGAGACATATATTGTTAGTTAGAATAAAGTCTTCAACTACCTGCCCTCTACTGTCTGTCTTAGCACTTCCCCATAAAGTATTGTGCGCATTAAAATCTCCAGCTATTAAAAAGGGCTCAGGCAGCTGCTCCACAATCAGTTCTAGCTCTCTTGCCGTAAAAGGTGTATGAGGTGGAATGTACATTGAACACACGGTGATAGTTTTATGCGATAAAATGGTGACAGCCGCTGTTTCAATGGAGCTATTAACGATTACTTCTCTCGTAGCTATGCCACTTTGGACTATGATGGCGACCCCGCCCGACAGCCGGTTGCCTTGCAAACGGTCGCGGCGTATGACGGTGTAACCTTTTAAAATTTTGGTGTTTTTCGGTCCTAAATTGGTTTCCTGTAAACATAGAGCTACAGGAGAGAAGCTTGTCAGGATGTCCTTAACGTCGCTTAGGTTGCGTGTCATGCCTCTACAGTTCCAATGAATGATGTACGCCATTGTGTAAGAAAATGTGTATGAGATGTATTACATTGAGGTATTAATGCAGAAACTAAAACGCGACGGTTGTTATGTGTTGTTCGGTTACTTCTTTTTTTGTGGGGCCAAAACTACGTTTCGGCTCCCTTTCCCTCCTTTGCAGGGAGGAATGATTGGCTGCCGGGTCGTCCTGCTGATTGAAGCAGGGTCTCCCAGGCTTTCACTATCCGATGGACAAACGTCCATGGAATCTGCACCGCCAGGGTGCTCATCACTGCTGGTGCCCTGCGAGGATGCTGGCCTCCTCAGAGGAGGCTGGCTGCTCGGCACCGTCAATGAGGTCTGTTTCACCTCGACATTGGGTTGGCTGACACCAACACTGGTCGAGGCTTTTAGACCTCCGTGAGGAGAGGCACTTGGTGCCTCTTTTGGGCTCTTGTCTGGGGGACGGACTGCGGCCACTAGGTCCTGGAGTTGGACCTGTGTGCCTACAGAAACCATCGGCGGTGCCTTCCCCCCTCTGCACCGCTTGAGAGTAGGTACCCTTTTGTGCAAACGCAACACGCTTGCGAGCTTCTTGGTACGGTATGTTCTCCTTTGTTTTCAGTGTAAGTATGTCCTTTTCTTTCTTCCATTCAGGGCAGGAGCGTGAATACGCAGCATGGGGTCCCTTGCAGTTGACACAGTTCAATGTGTTAGTGCACTCTTCTTCTTCATGTTCGTTCTGGCCACATTTTACGCAGGTTGCATTGCCACGACATGACTGTGACCCATGCCCAAATCTCTGGCACCGGAAGCACCTGCGAGGATTGGGTATGTAGGGGCCTCACCCGAAGGTATAGGTACGCTGCCTTAACTGCTGTAGGAAGAGTCGTGCTTGAGAAGGTTAATATCACATTCTTTGTCCGGATTTCCTTATTTTCTCTACGGATGATGATTGCTCGTGCGGCAAGTACGCCTTGATCTGCTAGAGCTTCCTCAATTTCAGCGTCGGTGCACTTGAGCAGTTCATTGTCGGATATTACTCCTCGTGAGTTATTGAGGGATCTGTGAGCTGTTACAGATACTTCATGTTGTCCGATTTTCCCTAGTTGTCTGATTTTGCGACTTTGTTCCTTGTTTTCTACTTCTATTAGGAGGTCTCCTGAATTCATTTTTTTGGCACTGTAGTTGCTTCCGATGCATCCTTGGATTGCTTTTGCGATCGGGAATGGTGACATGTCAAGAATCTTAGTCTCGCTGAGGGACGTTACGACGAAAAAATTTTGTGTATTCACTCTCTTTGGTCAAAAATTGCTCATTTGCTTCGGTGCGGCCCCTTTTAAGGGACCGATCACTGCGGAATAGGGGGGGGTTCGTTTTTCCATAGAAAATCATGATTGTTCGGCAGCTATGCTGGCCACCCACCATGGAGTCCAACGCGGGAACGTATACAGACGTTAGCCATACATTGCTACTATAACCCTATGGTCCTGACCAAGAGAGATCATTTCCCCAGGGTTAACCCTCGCCGCCAGGAAGAAGTGAAGTGACCGGAAGATAATAGACGACAGGACAGGTATAAAGATGATGATGATGATTAATGGGGTTTTGTGGCGCAAGGGCCATGAGTGGCCAAAGAGCGCCATGCCATTTATGCGATGTAAACGTTGACCAATGATTGCGATGACAGGGTGTATTACGGCTGTATAGGGGCCTAAAATCACGCGCTATAAACAAGCGTAAAATGTGTGTATAGGGTACAAAATTATGGCAGTGATATGTGATGTGATCTATGGGTGTGGAGTGAATTATAATGACCATGGTATATACAAGTAAGCGATCGGTAAAGAGCACGAGTGCCTCCTCCAGGCCTTTGAGGCCAAAGGCTGGGAAGCAGGTGCTTCTGCGAGTAGCTACCGCAGCAACAACCTCTGTTGAGAGGTCGTGCTACGGATTTCCTCGATATATGATGTGAAAGCTATGAATATCTTTTAAAAAAGCAAACAATGACTCATATTTAAAAATCGGTTCTTCGCCGATGAACATGCGCGGGTGCAGTGGGATTTGTTCTTTGTAGGCTAATGGAAAGTGCTTTTTTCTAATAGACTCTAATTCACTGCATTGAATAAGTATGTGCAGGACAGTGAGTGATCCACCACATTTATCGCACAGAGGTGGATCACCACCGGACAGAAGGTATGTATGTGTACTGTGTGTATGTCCTGTTCTTAGCCTTGTAAGTGTAACTTCTGTGCGGCGTGACTTTGACACTTGCGGCCAATTACCAAGGTGCGGCTTGATAACGTGTAGTTTATTTTGTGTCTGCCTATCCCATGTGCTCTGCCAGTAAGCTCTGAGCTTTTGTTTAAGGAAAGGTTTTAAGTCAAGCACAGGGACGGGCATGGACGTATCGGCGGTGTTCTCGTGGGCGGATGCAGCCAGCTGGTCCGCCATCACGTTACCTTGGATCTCGCGGTGCCCTGGCACCCAGCACACTACGACATGTTGTTTGAATGTGTAGACTGTGCATAAAGCTGAGTAAAGCGAGACAAGAACAGGGTTGGTGTGTTTCTTAAGTGTTTTTAGAGCTTTTACCACGCTTAGAGAATCTGTGTAAATTACTGCCTTTTGTAGTTTTAGTTGCCTAATGTGTTTAACAGCCGCAAGTATCGCATACGCTTCAGCGGTGAAGATGCTTGTATCAGGATGCAGAATGCCGGCATGCGAAAATGATGGGCCGACCGCTGCGTACGACACAGAAGTGTAAGATTTTGAGGCATCTGTAAAGAATTCAGGACATGTGTATTTGTATTGCAGTTCAAGGAAGTATGTACGGATATGTATAATGGGCGCATGCTTCGTGACTTCTAAGAAAGATACATCGCAATCTATAGTCTGCCACTCCCACGGCGGCAGATACGCTGCAGGAGCCATCAAACGGTGTTCAAGTGGCACACCCGTTTCCTCAGCTAGGCCCCTCACATGAAGTGAGTAGGGCTGTCTGAACGAAGGCCGGTTTTCAAACAGGGCAGAGCTCGACGTATCATTAATTGTAGAATGTGAAAGGTGTTCCTTGTCTGCGTTCACTTTGAAATAATATAGAAAGGACATGTACGTTCTCTGCAGGTGCAGCGACCACTCGTTAGATTCAACGTAGAGGCTTTCTACGGGGCTGGTGCGAAAAGCACCCGTAGAAAGACGAATCCCTAGATGGTGAACAGGGTCAAGCATCTTTAGTGCAGTTGGAGTCGCAGACTGGTAGATCATCGCCCCGTAATCCAGGCGCGTGCGTATGAGGCTTTTATATAGGTTCATCAGACACTTTTTGTCACTACCCCAAGTAGTGCGTGACAACACTTTCAGTATATTCATGGTTTTCAAGCACTTGTTTTTTAGATACTTGATGTGCGGTATGAAGGTTAGTTTGGTGTCTAATATTACACCCAGGAACTTATGCTCAGTTTTCACAGACAGACGTTGACCGTACAGGTGAATGTCCGGATCGAGATGAAGGCCTCTCTTTCTGGAGAATAGGACACAAGTGCTCTTTTGTGGGTTCAGTTTGAACCCATTTTCGTCTGCCCATTTAGAGACCTTGTTCAAGCCTAACTGAACCTGCCGTTCACACATGGAAATGTTGCACGATTTGAAACCGAGCTGAACATCGTCGACATATGTGCAATAAAACATATAGCGAGGCATGGCCAGGCGCAAGGAATTCATTTTGATTATAAATAACGTACAACTCAATACGCCACCTTGCGGCACTCCTGTTTCTTGGACAAATGATTGAGACAGAACAGTGCCCACTCGGACACGGAATGTCCGATTGGACAGGTAGCTTTCGATTATGGTCAACATTCTGCCTCGCACACCTAATTGTGCGAGGTCTCGCAGTATACCGAAGCGCCATGTAGTGTCATAAGCTTTTTCGATATCCAGGAACACGGAAAGGAAAAATTGGTTATGGACGAAAGCGTCACGAATTTGTGCCTCGATACGTAAGAGGTGGTCAGTGGTGGATCTGCCCTCGCGAAATCCGCACTGGTATGGGTCCAGTAGATTGTTTGTTTCAAGGAAGTGTATTAGTCGGCGGTTTACCATCTTTTTCAAAAAGTTTACACAGACAGCTTGTTAGTGCGATGGGCCTGTAACCGGTAACGGAGGATGGATCCTTGCCTTGCTTCAGAATCGGAATAACTATAGCTTCCTTCCAGGCAGAGGGGATCTCGCCGGAAAACCAAACAGCATTATACAGGGAAAGAAGGGACTTTTGAGTTTCAGAGGGCAGATGTTTTAACATTTCATATACTACACGATCAGAGCCTGGGGCGGAATCGTTGCAGCAGTTTAGCGATGCCTGTAGCTCGGCTAAGACGAAAGGTTCGTTGTGTGGCTCGTGTTTTGTGGATTTGCGCTCTAGTTTCTGTTTTTCGATTCTTGTTTTGTATTGTTGGAAAGTTGCAGTGTAGTGCGACGGGCTGGAGACCTGTTCGAAATGCGCGCCGAGGAAGGCCGCCTGGTCTTCCAAGCTGTCGCCTTGTGTGTTAACTAGAGGAAGTGAATGTGCTTGTCGTCCTGCTACCTTACCAACCATGTTCCAGACTCTCGCTTCTTGTGTATATGAATTTATTCCGGATAAAAATTTCTGCCAGCTCTCCCTTCTAGCCTGTCTGCGCGTTCTTCTGCCTTGAGACTTGATGTTTTTAAAAGTGTCAAGATTCTCGGCTGTCGGTGAGTTACGAAGCAACCTCCATGCCTTGTTTTGCTTTTTTCGGGCGTTTCTACATTCATTGTTCCACCAAGGCACACGTCGCTTGCCGGGCAGTCCAGTTGTTTGTGGGATACATTTAGTTGCAGCATCTATCAGGAAAGCTGTGAAGTACTCTACGGCTGCATCTATGCCTAAGCCAGATATATCAGTCCAACTTAAGCGAGTAACTTTATGAAACTGTTCCCAATCGGCTTTGTCCGTGTGCCATTTGGGAACCTGTGGAGGACATTCATTCGATATTGGTGTACTGAGTATTAGGGGAAAGTGGTCACTTCCGTAAGGATTATTGATGACTTTCCATGTGAGTAGGGGTAGAAGCGACGGAGATGCAATGCTTAGATCTATGGACGAATAAGAGTTGTTAGCGAGACTATAATATGTTGGCTCCTTCCGATTCAAGAGACATGCACCGGAGGAGAAAAGGAAATGTTCAATTAGACGACCTCGCGCATCACAGCGAGGGTCACCCCATAGACTGCTGTGTGCATTCAAGTCTCCAAGGACGAGATAAGGCTCTGGAAGCTGATCTATTAAGGACTGGAATTCATGTTTTTGGAGTTTGTATTGTGGGGGTATGTATAGAGAGCAAATGGTGACGAGCTTATTCAAAATAACCGCTCGAACAGCCACTGCCTCAAGGGACGTTTGGAGTGGTAAGTGTCTACATGCTATTCCTTGATCAACTATAACGGCCACACCGCCAGATGACGCTACAGCATCATCGCGGTCCTTTCGGAAAATAACGTAACTGCGTAAAAAGTTCGTGTTTTTGGATTTTAAGTGTGTTTCTTGTACACACAGCACTTTTGGTGAATGTTCGTGTAGAAGCTCTTGGACATCGTCGAGGTTTCTAAGGAGTCCTCTGACGTTCCATTGTAGAATTTGTGTCTCCATATTGGATGTAAAGTAGTGCTGTGTGTACGGAAAGGGAGTGACTTGTTTAACCTGAACGTTGGAACTCAAGTAACAGGGCCGTCGTCAGGCCCCGTTATCGGCTTTTTAGTTTTCTTGGCGCGCTCCAAGGAACTACGCCGATCTTTTGGCACCGAGGGTGCCGTAGTGTCCATTGCCTCCTGGGAGGCACTGGAGGCCCGCACGCGCGGGCTGATTGTCCGAGTTTGGGGCCTCGCCTTGTGTGACGAGGCCTTGAGACCCGACGGCCCTGAAGTCGCCGGTCCCAGTTCGCGGGTTGGCGGAGTAGACTGGACTACTGCCGCCTTGGGGGCAGGCGCCACAGCCGACGGCTCGCTCTGCGCGGGCCTGGCATGTGGCGGAGGCCGGTGCGACGCTGCCCCCTGACGCGCCACATCGGCATAGGTTGTGCCGTGAAACGGCGAACATCTCCTCCTGGCTTCCCTGAAGGAGATGTTCTCTCTGACTTTGAGTGAGATAATATCTTTTTCTTTTTTTCCACGCAGCACAAGCCCGTGAGTATGCTGGGTGGTCACCACCGCAGTTGACACAGTGACATGGAGAATTGCAGTTTTCAGATGTGTGGTCGTTTGAGGCACATTTGGCACATGTGGATTGCCCTCTGCAGGCAAGGGAACCATGGCCGTAGCGTTGACATTTGAAGCACCTTCGCGGGTTCGGTATGTATGGCCGGACTCGTAGTTTAGTGTACCCTGTTTCTATGTGTTCGGGGAGTTCGCTTGATCCAAATGTGAGAATAATGTGTTTTGTTGGTTTTTCGGTGTTGTCCCTTCTTATCTTTATTCGTTGAACGTTTACAACATTCTGCTCTTTCCACCCGTCGAGGAGCTCAGCGTCAGTCAGGTTCAGGAGGTCGTCGTCAGAGACAACGCCTCGAACGGTATTCATAGACCTGTGTGGCGTGACTGTGATGGGAATGTTTCCAAAAGAAGTCAGATTCGGGAGGATTTCATACTGCTTTCTGTCTCGTAGTTCAAGCAGCAGGTCGCCGCTAGCCATCTTAGTGGCCTTGTATCCTGGTCCTAGTTTGTCTGTTAGATTTTTTGCTACCAAAAATGGAGAGATAGTTCTGGCTTTTCCATCAGACTGTTCGCTATGTATTACATGATATTTGGGAAAATGTTCGTTGGCCTTTGCAAAGAGTGTTGTGACTGCTTCGGTGCGTAGCCTCTTCAGGTTACGATCAGACTTGAAAGAAGATGCATTTAACATAATAGGTGTTTTAAGTTTCGGCAGCGGTGCCAGCCGCCCACCGCCGAGCCCAACAAGGGGACGTGGCAGGAGATGCTGGGCAAATCCCGCCAACGCCAGCTGTACAACGCTGCTATAACCTAATATGGAATAGCCAAGACTGGGTATCCACACAAGGTTAACCCTTGCCGCCAGGGAAATTTGAAGTAAACGGAAAAGAGGAGGAGACAGGAAAGAGTAAAAGGAATAGTGAAAGACGAAGATGTAGAGAGAGAGAGAGAGACAGGAAAAGGCGACTGCCGATTTCCCCTGGGTGGGTCAGCCCAGGGGTGCCGTTTACGTGAAGCACGGGCCAAAGGGGTGTGTTGCCTCCGCCGGGGGGGCCTTAAAGGTCCAATCACCCGGCGTCGGCTCAACCCCCAGGATCCCCTTTTCCCCGGACACGGCGAAGCCACGCACGGCTAGGCGTGGGAGGGAGTCGAAACCCCCCCCCGTTAGCTCGGGTCCGTGGTGTCGCCACACACCAAACGCCTGCTCGCGCAGACGCCCCTGCGGGGGAGGACAGGTATAAAGATATACGAAAGAGAAAGGAGAGAGAAGGGAACAGGAAAAGGCGACTGCCGATTTCCCCTGGGTGGGTCAGCCCAGGGGTGCCGTCTACGTGAAGCCGAGGCCAAAGGGGTGTGTTGCGTCGGCCGGGGGGCCTTAAAGGTCCAATCACCCGGCGTCAGCTCAACCCCCAGGATCCCCTTTTCCCCGGACACGGCTCAGCCATGCACGGCGAGGCATGGGAAGGGGTAGAAACCCCCCCGTTAGCTCGGGTCCGTGGTGTCGCCACACACCAAACGCCTGCTTGCGCAGACGCCCCTGCGGGGATTGACACAGTTCAATGTGTTAGTGCACTCTTCTTCTTCATGTTCGTTCTGGCCACATTTTACGCAGGTTGCATTGCCACGACATGACTGTGACCCATGCCCAAATCTCTGGCACCGGAAGCACCTGCGAGGATTGGGTATGTAGGGCCTCACCCGAAGGTATAGGTACGCTGCCTTAACTGCTGTAGGAAGAGTCGTGCTTGAGAAGGTTAATATCACATTCTTTGTCCGGATTTCCTTATTTTCTCTACGGATGATGATTGCTCGTGCGGCAAGTACGCCTTGATCTGCTAGAGCTTCCTCAATTTCAGCGTCGGTGCACTTGAGCAGTTCATTGTCGGATATTACTCCTCGTGAGTTATTGAGGGATCTGTGAGCTGTTACAGATACTTCATGTTGTCCGATTTTCCCTAGTTGTCTGATTTTGCGACTTTGTTCCTTGTTTTCTACTTCTATTAGGAGGTCTCCTGAATTCATTTTTTTTGGCACTGTAGTTGCTTCCGATGCATCCTTGGATTGCTTTTGCGATCGGGAATGGTGACATGTCAAGAATCTTAGTCTCGCTGAGGGACGTTACGACGAAAAATTTTGTGTATTCACTCTCTTTGGTCAAAAATTGCTCATTTGCTTCGGTGCGGCCCCTTTTAAGGGACCGATCACTGCGGAATAGGGGGGTTCGTTTTTCCATAGAAAATCATGATTGTTCGGCAGCTATGCTGGCCACCCACCATGGAGTCCAACGCGGGAACGTATACAGACGTTAGCCATACATTGCTACTATAACCCTATGGTCCTGACCAAGAGAGATCATTTCCCCAGGGTTAACCCTCGCCGCCAGGAAGAAGTGAAGTGACCGGAAGATAATAGACGACAGGACAGGTATAAAGATATACGAAAGAGAAAGGAGAGAGAAGGGAACAGGAAAAGGCGACTGCCGATTTCCCCTGGGTGGGTCAGCCCAGGGGTGCCGTCTACGTGAAGCCGAGGCCAAAGGGGTGTGTTGCGTCGGCCGGGGGGGCCTTAAAGGTCCAATCACCCGGCGTCAGCTCAACCCCCCAGGATCCCCTTTTCCCCGGACACGGCTCAGCCATGCACGGCGAGGCATGGGAAGGGGTAGAAACCCCCCCCCCCCGTTAGCTCGGGTCCGTGGTGTCGCCACACACCAAACGCCTGCTTGCGCAGACGCCCCTGCGGGGCAAAGCTATAATCATTGGCAAATTGGTCAAACTGGGAACATGAGAATTGTGGGCCATTATCTGTCACCACTGTTTCCGGAATGCCGTGGCGGGCGAAGATACTTTTCATTCTCTCGATTACAGCAGCCGCATTAGTGGAAGAAAGCAATGCTACTTCTGGATAGCGTGACAGATAATCTACCGCAATGAGATAGTGACAATTGTTAATAAATCAAAGATCTGCCCCTACTCTCTCCCATGCGAAGCTTGGAGAGGGGGTTGAAATCAAAGGCTCAGAATTTTGCGGCACATACCGCACACGTCTCACACTCTTTCACTTGGCGTGATAGTTGTTCGCTAAGGCCTGGCCACCAAACCAACTCCTTGGCTAGCGCTCGGCTTCTCGAAATGCCTGGATGCCCATCTTGTAGCTTTGTTAAAATTTCTTTTTTGCAAGCACGGAGGGATGATAACCCCCGTATTCTAGAACGTCCCTTCAATCGATACTCCACCTTGACTTGAGAAAGTCGGTGGGAGCGCCGTCTCTAGGCAGAACAAGTCACTGCATATCAGCGATAATCTGCAGCGATTCTTGAGAAGAGCAGCGTCATTTTCAGTCGAGCAATGGCGCTGTGCTAAATTCTGTCAAGTGAAGGACGAGATTCGAGTCGAGGCTTGTTTGTGAATATGGGGGGTAAGTCTCGCACCGTTTACGAGCGAACCTTCAGACTCGGATATCGTCCCTCTATCTTGCCAGTATGGCGTGAGATGAGAAGGAAGGTTCGGTTTTGCTGGCCAACCCTTGCGGCATAACTCGCGTAATGATTTACAGAGAGGATCGGCATCTTGAGCTGTTTTCACTCGTTTGAAGAGGTCGCTACAGGTTTTCAGGCCTTGAATGCATGATTTAGCGTGTGACGACACTTCGCCCACTGAAAGTTCCCCGCTTAAGCGCCTGGATTTCGCGAGCGGTGCCAGTGAAAGAGCATCCGCTGTTATGAGGGATTTTCCGGGAACATACACTACTTGAAACTCATAACGCATTAGTCGCAGTCTAAAGCGTTGTACCCGTGGGGGAAGCACATCCAGATGATGATGATTAGTAGGTTTGGTTTGGTTTGGTTTGGTTTTTATGGTGCATAAGCAACTTAGGCCATCATGCACCAAACGCGTGGTATGGTTCTCGGAAAATGTTGGGATACCTCGCCGAGTCCTTGTCTAGGCAAGGGCCCCGAGGATACCAACAGGTTAAAAAGACCTCGTCCTTCTTCTCAATAGTGAGAAGTTCAACGAGGTGTTCCTGTGTATTTAGACGGCGTAGGTTATGAATTTATAGTTTGTCTAGAAAGCCTGCTTCTCTCAGGAAGCTAAAAACGTATGAGGTATCAACCAGCGCGTCTTCGCTTAAGAGCAATGCAGGATGAAGTGGTATATGTTCCCTGTAAAATACGGTAAAATGTTTTTTCCTTAGTTCTTCCAGTTTAGTGCATGACAGTAATATGTGATTTACTGATAGCTCACATCCGCATCTCTCACACAGAGGTTTGTCTTCTTTTGTTAGTAAGAAATTGTGTGTGAGGTGTGTGTGTCCAATGCGTAAGCGACATAAAACTACTTCCATGAAGCGTTCTTGGTGTGTACATGACTCCCATTCTTCTATGGTGGGTTTTACCAGGTGTAGCTTATTCTCTGCTTCCGACTCCCATCTAGACTGCCATTTATTTCTCAGTTTGTGGTGTACTGATTTCACGATGTCTTTGTAGGGAATGCTGACGTTCTTGATTGCTTTATGCCGTGCTTTCGCTGCACACTCATCTGCCTTCTCATTTCCACAGATTCCGACGTGGCTCGGCACCCAGCAAAGCTTTATGTTGCGTCCCTGTTTTAGAACTGTTAGTATGTTGTGTAGGATATCGCCTATCATTGGTACACACGCGTTTCTCGGCTGAAGTGCTGTTAGTACACTTAATGAGTCTGTGTATATTATACTGTTCTCGATTTTTTTCATTTGTTATTTTTCCTACCGCCACTGAGACTACGTAGCATTCTGCTGTAAAGACGGATGCGCATTGGGGTAGCCGAACTGTATGTTCCCAGTGATTGTGTATTACCGCACTTCCTACGTATCGTGTTGTTTTGGAACCGTCGGTGTAGAATGCTGTGTGTTTCGCATATTTTGCCTTAAGTGCTAGGAATTCCTGTAATATGTGCTCGCGGGGTGTTTGCGTTTTTTGAAATTTAGTCAGCGTGAAATCACACACAGAGGGTAGGCAGTACCAAGGCGGGAGAGCATTAGGTCTCTGAGCGATCTTAGGCAATGCTTCTTTTACATTTAAATCTTGCCACTTCTCTTCAAAGCGAAGTAGGAGTGGCCTTATTGTTTGGGGTTTATTGATAAATAGTGTTCTGGATGGGCACTGATTTACTATAGGGTGACAGAGGTGGTTGGGCATTGAACGAATCTTTAGAACGTATGAGCATGTGAGCATGGTTATTCTGTCTGCCAGTGGTGGCTCATTGGTTTCTACATACAGACTTTTAATGGGTGACGTCCTATATGCGCCGGTTGCGAGGCGCAGACCTAGATTGTGTACCGGATCCAGTCGTTTTAGATACGATTGTCTCGCTGACCCATATACTACACTGCCATAATCTAGACAGGATCGCACAACTGAACGGTATATTTGTAGTAGGCCTGCCCTATCTGAACCCCAATGTTTGCGTGACAGGACTTTCAATATGTTCAGCGATTGTGATGCTTTTTTCTTTAACGCTTTTATGTGTGGAAGGAATGTAAGTTTCTTGTCAAAAATTATACCCAGGAACTTGTGTTCTTTTTTTACTGGTAATTCAGTTTGGTTTAGGTGTAAGGTAGGGTCTGTCTGTATGCCTCGTTTGGTAGAGAAAAGAATGGCGACTGTCTTTTGCGCAGAAAAGCGGAAACCATTTCTGTCTGCCCATGTTGTCAGTTTGTTAATGGTTAACTGTACCTGTCTTTCACATGTTGATGTGTTGCAGGATGTGCTAGCTATCTGGAGGTCGTCAACGTAAAGTGAATACATGATTGACTTCGGTATTATTTTGCTGACCGAGTTCATTTTCACGACAAATAGTGTTGTGCTTAGAATGCATCCTTGAGGCACTCCATTTTCCTGAGTGAAATGTTTCGATAGTGTCGAGCCTAGGCGCACTTGAAATGAACGGTTAGATAGGAAGTCTTTTATGCAGTTTAACATCCTTCCACGGATTCCTAGCTCAGCCAGGTCCTGGAGGATTCCGAACCTCCAGGTGGTGTCGTATGCCCTTTCTAAATCAAAAAAGACGGCCAGACAGTTTTGTTTGTGTACAAACGCTTCTCGGACAGTATGTTCGAGGCGTACTAGGTGGTCGGTTGTGCAGCATGACTTTTTAAAACCGCATTGGTGAATGTCGAGAAGTTTGCTGGATTCTAACACGAATGACAGCCTAATATTAACAACACTTTCAAAGGACTTTGCTAGACAGCTGGTGAGAGCTATAGGTCTGTAGCTACTAGGATCGGTTGGTGGCTTTCCCGGTTTCAAAAAAGGAACAATAATAGCCTTCTTCCAGGCGTCAGGTAATTTTCCTGATATCCACACTTTGTTAAAGAATGTCAGAAGTGTTTTTGTGGCGGGTTCGGAGAGATGGGCTAGCATTTGATAGTGTATCTCATCAGGTCCCGGTGCAGTCTGTTTACCTGCAGCCAATACTGCGTGTATTTCTTGTCGAGTAATTAAGCAGTTGTAGGGTTCGTTTGTATTGCCGCTTGTTGGAAGTTTTTGTTTTTCGGCTGTATGTTTGTGTTTCAGAAATGATTGTGTGTAATGTGACGAGCTGGAAACAGCACAGAAGAATTCACCCAGAATATTTGCCTGTTCTTCAATACTTGTCTGTACGCCAGGGGTTGTGAGCAAGGGTACAGTGAATGGGGAGTACCTGCCGTCTATCTTTCGGACCCGTTCCCACATTTCTTTTGATGTAGTGGTGCTGTTTATGGAAGAGACGTACTTTTGCCACGAAGATTTTTCAGCGCTGCGACGGATGTATCTCGCTTTCGCTCTGGCCTTTTTAAAATTTACGAAGTTTTCCGGTGTTGGGTACCTGCGAAAGGTTCCCCAGGCTTTGTTTTGTTTCTTTTTTGCTTCTCTGCATTCGTATGTGTACCACGATTTGTGGTTTTGTTTTACCAGTCCAGAGGTCTGAGGGATGGATAGGCGGGCAGCTGTAATGATACAGTTTGTGATACATTCGTTTAGTTCATCTATGTTTAGGTTGTCTGGCGCTATATTTTCTAGGCAAGCCTTTTCTTGGAAGAGGGCCCAGTCAGCTAAATGTAGCTTCCAGCGTCGTGGTTTTCGTTGGATGACTTTAGGTGATGTTGTTAGGCTGATTATTATGGGCAGATGATCGCTTCCGTATGGGTCATTTAGCACATCCCATTTGAAATCCATAAACACGGAAGGTGAACAAAAAGATAAGTCTATGCAGCTCATTTTTCTTGAGCTAGGAGAACAGTAGGTTGGTTTTCCTGCGTTTAGTAGACAAAGGTTATTGCTTAATAAAAAATCCTCAATGATTTGGCCTCTAGTGTCAGTTTTTTCACTACCCCAAAAATTGGAGTGCGCATTAAAATCACCGACTACCAGGAAGGGCTCTGGCAGCTGCTCTATAAGGTGTTCTAAATCAGCGATGGATATTCTAAGGTGCGGCTCCAAGTACACGCTGCACACTGTGATCGTTTTAAATGTGTGTATGATGGCCGCCACGGCTTCTATTCTGGTTTTAAGTTTATGTTCCCGCGCTGGAACTCCACTCTTAACTATAATAGCAACACCACCTGAGAGCCTACTTGCCTGCTCTCGGTCTTGCCGGAATACACTATAGTTTTTCAAGATGTTTCTGTGTTTAGGACATAAGTTCGTTTCTTGTAAACACAAGGCTACTGGTGACAGAGTGGTTAGTATGTCCTTTATGTCGCTTAGGTTATGTAGGAGTCCCCTGCAGTTCCAGTGTATAAAAGCCATGTTGTATTTTATGGGTAGGGTAGAAACCTAAGTTTTGTTTTCAGGCCCAGTGATCCTGGGCTTGTCTTTTTTGCGATCCAAGGAGTCCCGCCGTCCTTCTGACGTCGACGGCCCAGGACTACCTTGACTCGTGTCCATCGCATCGCCTGACACGCTGGACGTCCGTCCCGACTGTGCGGATTTGTTCGTGTTTAGCCTCGCCGCGTGGAGAGAGGCCTTGAGGCTCGCTGACCCTGGGGTCCGCAGAGCCTGAGTTCTAGACAGTGGTGCAGCGCGAGCTGCGTCCACTTTGGGCGCTGGATGCCCTACCCCGGCGTCACTAGGTGTGCCCTGGGCAGGCGCTGAAGACCGCTGTGTTGCCGCGCCCTGTTGCAGCACAACGGAATAGCTTCTGCTTTCCATCAAAGAAAGACGCTTCCGCGCTTCTCTGAAGCTAATGTTTTCTTTAACTTTGAGTGTAACAATGCTTTTTTCTTGTTTCTATGTTGGGCAAGCTCGCGAGTAAGCAGGATGACTACCCTCGCAGTTCACGCAGTGGTGTGGTTCGACTTTGCAGTTTTCAGAAGTGTGTTCGTGCGAGGCGCACTTAGCACATGTGGTTTGGCCCCTGCAGCTCTGTGAGCCGTGGCCGTATCGTTGGCAGTTGAAGCAGCGTCGCGGATTCGGTATGTAAGGACGTAGTTTGAGTTTGGTGTAGCCAACCTCCACAGTTTCCGGTAGTATGCTCGATGCGAATGTAATAACGAAGTGCTTTGTTTCAATTTCCTTATTTTCTCGTTTGATTTTTATTCTGTACACGTTTGTGACGTTTTGGTCCTTCAGTCCGTTTTGGAGTTCTTCTTCGCTCATGTATTTGAGGTCATCGTCAGAAATGACGCCTCGGACGGTGTTTAGTGATCGGTGAGGGGTAATGGATACTGGAATGTCTTCGAAGGCTGTGATTTTTGAAAGGTTTTCGTACTGGTGTTGGTAGAGCACTTCCAAAAGAAGGTCCCCATTGGCTAGCTTCTTTATTTTATATCCTTGCCCTAAGGTGTCGGTTAGGGTTCTAGAGACTTTGAAGGGAGACACATGTCTTGCTGTTATTTCCGAGTGCTCGCTGTGAATCACTTGGAATCTGGGGAAGGTGTTTTTGTTGTTCGTGAAGAACTTTGCTGTCACATCGGTGCGCGTCCTCTTCTGAGGGTGGCGATCACTTGAAGAAAGCAAAGGGTCCATCTAATTTGTATACGTTTCAGCCGCGGTAGCAGCCGCCCACCACGGAGCCCAACGAGGGGACGGGACAGGAACTCGCGAGCAAGACCTGCCCGCGCCAGCTGTATACCGCGACTATAACCACATATGGCTTAACTCAGGGTGGTTAGCCACACAAGGTTAACCCTCGCCGCCAGGAAACAAGGAAGTATATAGAAGAGAGGAGTAGACAGGAAAGATTAAAAGTGAGAGAGAAAGACGAAGATGTAGGGAGAGAAGAAGACAGGAAAAGGCGACTGCCGATTTCCCCTGGGTGGGTCAGCCCAGGGGGTGCCGTCTACGTGAAGCACGGGCCACAGGGGTGTGTTGCCTCCGCCGGGGGGGGCCTTAAAGGTCCAATCACCCGGCGTCGGCTCAACCCCCAGGATCCCCTTTTCCCCGGACACGGCTAAGCCACGCACGGCTAGGCGTGGGAGGAGGTTGAAACCCCCCCGTTAGCTCGGGTCCGTGGTGTCGCCACACACCAAACGCCTGCTTGCGCAGACGCCCCTGCGGGGATGATTAGTAGGGTTTAGTGGCGCAAGGGCCATGGGTGGCCAAAGAGCGCCATTACTGATGATGTAGTACTATCTTTGATAGTGAGTTTTGATGGCAGGTTTATGGTAGGGTAATGGTAGGATTTTGATGGTAGGTGTACAACGGCTGTAAAGAGGCCTAAAATCACGCGCTGTATCGGAGCGTAAAACATGGGTATATAGCATAAAATTATGGCATTGACACGTGATGTGATCTATGGGTGTGATATGATTGACCGGTGAGTATGATTTATACAAGTGAGATATTGAAATAGCACGAATGCCTCCTCAGAGTCTTTGAGCCCAAAGGCAGGGAGGCAAGTGCTTCATTTGGTAGAGCCACCGCAGCCGCAACCTCAGTTGTGAGGCGGCGCTACAGGGTTACCTCGGTAAATAACGTTAAAATTATTGATATCATTAAGAAATGCAAAAAGAGATTGATATTGAAAAAGTGGTTTCCTGCCTAGGAACATAGCAGGGTGAATTGGTATCTGTTTCCGGTATATTAATGGGAAATGCTTGTTTCTTTCAGCGTCTAGTTCTGTGCATTGCAAGAGGACGTGAAGGACAGTAAGTGGCTCGCCACATTTATCACATAAAGGTGGATCGCCACCGGACAAAAGGTATGAGTGTGTTGTGTGTGCGTGTCCTATTCTTAGCCTTGTAAGTGTTACTTCTGTGTGGCGGGACCTCGATACTGGCGGCCAATTCCCGAGATGTGGCTTTATGAGGTGAAGTTTATTTTTTGTTTGCCTGTCCCATAAGCGCTGCCAATAATCCCTCAGCTTTCGTTTAAGAAAAGGTTTCAGGTCAAGTGCAGGAACTCCTATGGATGTATTGGCAGTGCTTTCGTGGGCGGACGCAGCTAGCTGGTCCGCCAACACGTTTCCTTGGATCTCGCGGTGCCCTGGCACCCAGCACACTACGACATGCTGTCTGAGCGTGTAAATTGTGCATAGGGTTGTGTATAGTGAGACAAGGACAGGATTTCCGTGTATTTTCATGGTTTTTAGAGCTTTTACCACACTCAGGGAATCAGTGTATATTACTGCCTTCTGTAGTTTCAGTTGTTTAATGTGTTTCACGGCTGCAAGTATAGCATAAGCTTCTGCTGTGAAGATGCTTGTATTAGTGTGCAGAACGCCGACATCTGAAAAAGATGGACCGACGGCTGCGTATGACACAGAAGTTTGGTTTGGTTTTTTATGGCGCAAAAGCAGCTGAGGCTATGCTGCGCCAGACACAAGACGTTAAGGAATGGACACTGAAATGATGAACTTTTAAAGCTTATTCAACAAATTACATTCTTTCAGGAAGCTTAGCACGTCAGGCAGAGGTACTATAGGGTCATCTCCTAAAAACAAAGCAGGGTGTAAAGGTACGTGTTGTTTGTATAGTTTGCTGAAATGTTTTTGTCTCTGTGTTTCAATGTTGGGACATGTGATTAGGATATGCATAAGTGTTAACGGTTCTTGGCATTTTTCACACGTTGGTTGTTCTTCCTTTGCGAGCAAAAAGTTGTGTGTCAAGTGTGTGTGTCCAATGCGAAGTCGGCATAATATAACTTCGATAAACCGTTGTTGGTGACGGTCGGTCTTCCATTCACCGAGTATGGGTTTCACCATGTGGAGCTTGTTATTCGTGCATGTGTCCCACTGTAGTTGCCATTTCGCTAGTAGAGCTAGACGAATTGTTCTATGGATGTCTTTAAGGGGAATTTTCACATTGTCTACTGTTTTGTGGGCTGCCAATGAAGCGTATTTATCTGCTCTTTCGTTTCCAGGTATCCCAACATGACTTGGGACCCAGCAGAAACGGATGGAAACTGCCTGGCTGTTTAAATATACCATGTTTAAAATGTCACCCACTAATGGCTCACATTCCGATTTTATATGTAGTGCTTTTAGTGCGCTTAGTGAGTCGGTGTATATGATTGCTTTCTTGTATTTGGCAGCGATGATTTTCCGCACTGCTTCACTCAAAGCATAAGCTTCAGCTGAAAAAAATGGAAAAACTACGAGGTACTCTCACAGACACTGCACTTTCCGCTGTCGCGATCCCAATACCCACATGGTTTTCTGCCTTTGAGCCATCTGTGTAAAATTCTTCGTAATCCCTATATTGTGCTGAAGTGTATGGAATTCTTGAATTATGTGTTCTGGTGGAGTGCTTTTTTTTGTTGAAACGGCTTAGTGAAAACTCGCAAAGCTGTGACAGGTCGAACCATGGCGGCAGTCTTGGTGGTTTAGTAGCGACGTGTAGTGCTCCTTCAGGGATGGCATAAATGTGGCAATGTTCCTCGAAGCGCACGACAAGTGGTTTGATTAGGTTTGGTTTGTTAATGTAGTGTAAGCGTGAATTACACTTTGTGACAATGTCGTAGCAGATGTGTTGTGGTGATGACCTTATTCTTAAGACGTATGACAGAGTTAGTAGAGCTCTTCGGTGACTCAAGGGAGGTTCGTTGCATTCCACATATAAGCTCTCCACTGGCGATGTTCGGTAAGCACCACTAGATAGACGTAGGCCGAGATTGTGCACAGGGTCAAGACGCCGAATGTAAGACCCCCCGTGCCGATCCGTAGATGACACAACCATAATCTAAAATACTGCGCACGATGGAACGGTAGATGCGCAGCAGGCAAAGTCGATCGGAACCCCAGTGTTTATGAGATAACACCTTCAGAAGGTTGAGTGCTCTATTAGCCTTAACTTTTAGTGCGTTTATATGGGAAAGGAAGTTGAGTTTTTGGTCAAATGTAACTCCTAAGAATTTGTATTCTTGTTTTACCGGAATTTCCGTGTTGTTTAGTTTAAGAGCAGGGTCAGGGTACAATCCACGTTTTTGCGTGAAAAGAACTGCGGTAGTTTTTTGTGCCGAGAAACGAAAACCGTTTTGGCCAGCCCATTTCGTAAGCTTATTGATTGTTATTTGCAGTTGCCTTTCACAGGATGATAGGCTGGAGGCCCGACAGGCGATCTGA
The DNA here is from genome assembly GCA_030522465.1 of Rhipicephalus appendiculatus. Lineage (NCBI taxonomy): Eukaryota > Metazoa > Arthropoda > Arachnida > Ixodida > Ixodidae > Rhipicephalus > Rhipicephalus appendiculatus. Next base: position 10,760 of record JALIZH010010432.1, on the reverse strand, counting down.
AGATCGTCAACGTATACGGAGTGCATGACTGTGGGAGGTATGACCTTGTTGATGGAGTTCATTTTGACTATGAAGAGTGTTGTACTCAAAATGCAACCTTGTGGCACGCCATTTTCTTGGACAAATACTCGAGAGAGTACTGTGCCGAGACGTACTTGAAATGTTCTGTTAGAGAGGAAATCACATAAGCAGTTTAGCATTCTTCCACGAATCGCCATGTCTGCAAGGTCTCTAAGAATCCCGTATCGCCACGTCGTGTCATATGCCTTCTCTAAGTCGAAGAAAACCGCGAGACAGTACTGCTTGTGTAGAAATGCATCTCGTATTTCGTGTTCCAGTCTAACGAGATGGTCAGTGGTAGAACAGCCTTTTTTGTATCCACACTGGTGTGAGTCTATAAGCTGTGTTGATGTAAGAATGAAGGTGAGTCTTATGTTTATCAGGGCTGGGCAAATATACTTTTGAAATTGTATCGCGATACGATACAAGATACTCAGGCAAGAAGTATTGGAGATACAGATACAAGATACTACCGCAACGATTGTATACGATACGATACATGCCAATGTATCTTAAGATACTTCGATACATCCGCAAATTTGTTGTTAGAGACCCCGATAATGTAGCGGCGAACGCCTATACAAAAAAAAAGGTCTGTTTAAAATTTTTTTGAAGTTTGACCAATTTAATTTCAATTTAATGAAATGTCTCTTATTATCTCAAGCGTTTCTTCCTTTTTTGGTGAAGGTGCATTAGTTTACTTCCGAAGACCTTATTAGGGTTTTTTTTAGCTTATCGTCGAAGCTTGGGCGTGTTGGTTAAACATTGGAGGGAACACAGCGCAAAAGAAGACGGGGACAAGGAAGGGCGACGCACACGCAGCGCTTACTTACAACCATAGGCGTGGGCACGAGGGGGGGGGGCGCCCCCCCCTACTCACCTAAGAAGGGGGGCGCAAAGTCTGCCCCATACATTGACCTAATAGGGAAGGGGGGCGCTGCGACGAGCCGTCGCCCCCCCCCCCTGAAGGGGAACCCTGCGCACGCCTATGCTTACAACACTTTGTCCCGCATATCAGAGGCACATGTATGATGCGCATCTGTCCCTTCCATGGAATAAAATGCTGTAAGTCAGCGTTGTGTGTGCGTCGTCCTTCCTTGTACTCGTCTTCTTTTGCGCTGTGTTCCCTCCAATTCTTTTAGCTGCTTAACAGGAATGCTCTTTAGACACTTCGCTGACAGCGGTTTTTACTTGTCATTTCTGTAATTGGTGGGAGTCGCTGCTCAGCTTGCCAACCAGCTAGCGGGTTGCCATCTAACCACACGAGCTTCAATCAGAAGCCTTCGCACGATGGCGCAAACACCGGCGTTCAGTTTTACCTTGCTCATAAGAGACCGTTTATGCAATACCGAATCACCGGTGTACAGCAGTGACAACGCTGATAGCGACATTTTTTGTGACGCATTAGGTATACGTAGAGCACATAAAACCAATTATTTTTTCATTCTTTATCCACTGGCGTAAAGTGTTCTGTATCTACATACTCACTAACGTGAAATCAATTTTTTTCTTCAACGAGATGACATGTGCACCCCAGAGACGCCTCAGACCTATTGTATTGTCACGTGATGGGGACTATGGAGGAAGCGGCAGTCACTCGGTTATAGACGAAACTCTTCATTGCCCTAACTTGTGCTCAGTAAACCAAGTAACACGAACGTTCCGACGCGTGAGCTGGACTACTTTGACTGATGCCTGCCGCGAAGCGCTGGGCGCTATAGCCGAGATAATACATCGGTATGCTTGGATAGTATGTCGGCATGCATGGGTAACATCTCGGCAACACAACCCAAAGCTACGCGGTGCTAGCGTGAATCAAACTGTTTCAGGACACGCTGCGGAGCGTTCGTGTTAAGCTTGCTGAGGACTGTACAAGCAAAGCGCACTGTACTCTGATATCGGCGATAAATGTCGTCGGCCTTCGGTAATTTGATCATCGGCAGAACACGTCTTGTTTTATACATCAGTGATCGCACCTTCCAGTGTTATCGCTGGTGCTCGCGTAAGCTCACAAATGAACTAGAGTACGCGCCTACTACGCGTAATCTTAATAATAATTTTTGGGGTTTAACATCCCAAAACCACGATAACGTGGGACGCAGTATAGTGGAGGGCTCCAGAAAGTTTGACCATGTGCTGTTCTTCAACGTGCAATTAAATCTAAGTACATGCTTCTCTAGCATTTCGCCTTCATCGAAATGCGGCTGCCTCGGCAGGATTTGCGCGGAATCTTAACAGAACAATCTGAGACAATCTCGAAGATTCCGAAACATCACAAATCGTCGCCGGAAAACGCTGCTATCCACGCTATTGCCGCCTATAGATCCAATTAGCTCGCAATTAATAATAGTAAAAAAAGTAAGGAGGCCTAAAAAAGGAAAACAATTACAATTAAAATAGAAAAGCCGTTCCGTATCAAACATTCATAGTGAATACGTATAGCCACCCGACACAGGCGGCACTCCTAATAGCTATTATAATTAAGCATGAAGTATCGTCAACTATTGCCTGTTCAGGTTAGATAATAAAAAAGTCAATGCGTACGGAAAATTGCCTAAAATAGCTCGTTGGGACGCTCACGAGAAAACAGGACCATTTGGTATAAAAATGTTACTCGAATACCGTTCCTAAGATGTTTAAGATAGCTTCTAATTATTTCCATTATTATAATGTAAACTCAATTTCGCCATTTTACCAAGCAGTAAGCAAAATGTTTGGTGTTGTACACTTAATGCATGCCCACATAATGACATAATTGTTTTCCAAATCGCCTAGGCAGACGAGTAAACTCAAGTGAATATAAATGTGTAAACAGTAGCAGAAATAAAACAGACACTTAAAAGTAAGGATACAACCAACAGCTTATTTTGGCTGCTTAGAAAAGACATACTGCCGTCGCCAGACCGGAAAAAAAAACAGTTCGGAGCCCTTTGTATGGTATGGGATGCAAGAGAGGGACAACTAAGAAAGCACTTGTGCTGACATTCATATTGTGATTTCAATATCTATTGGAATAGAAATTGCAAGAAGAAAGGGATATGGTGAGCCAAGATATTGTCTGGTAGGTGATCGCTTGTTCTATTAGATCTAGTATCGGTACCGGCAGTGCTATAGTTAGAGTCTTATTTGCACATAAGTCAACCGCGTGTAATTTGAACTGACATCCACAAGATCCTTCAAATCGCTTATGTGTGAAAGCCACGAAATGCAAAGCAACCTCGTGCTTCAGATTTCGTAACGAAGTACTACGCATGAGGGCGGCATCAGACTTTGTGTGCTCATCGCCGCAAGCATTGTGGTATGCGGCGCTGGTAAGTGGCAAAGAGTGTCATGGCACTGACACAAATAAAAAGGGAAAAAATCGACAAAAGAAAACACACGTGGGCAATCTCGGAAACGTCTACGTTCGCGCGCTTGTTTCTGTCGAGACTGCGCAAGCGCTGTCATATTGCTCTGCCTCACCATAAGGGACGCGCACACCTCATCGCCTGCCCTCACTGGTAGACTATGGCGGAAAGATTAAAATATGTCACTGCCCTTAGTTTTATTCAGGTGACTTAGTGGCAGAGTAGCTTGAGAAGCGGAGTTAGCGACTATTATTTCGCACGGCAGTGTTGCGATAGCAGTATCTTGTATCTTAAGTTACACGATACATAATTGAATGTATCGGAAATACAGATACAGATACTCGTCTTGTGAGACGTATCGCGATACAAATACAAGATACCCAAAGAGTATCTAAGATAGTATCGAAGATACATGTATCTTCGATACTGCCCAGCCCTGATGTTTATAATGCTCTCGCATGTTTTTGCCAGACAACTTGTTAATGCAATCGGCCTGTAGTTGCTCGGGGATGTTGGGGGTTTACCAGGTTTTAAGAGAGGTATGACTATCGCATTTTTCCAGTCTTCAGGCATTATGCCGGATTCCCATATTTTGTTGAAGAATTGGAGAAGAGCCTCCGCCGATGCTTGGGACAGGTGCGCCAACATTGTGTAGTGTACCCGGTCAGGCCCTGTTGCCGTTTTTTTACCGGCGGAAAGTACCCTATTTAATTCGTGTAGTTTGAGAGGATGGTTGTAACATTCATCCGATGCGCTAGCAGTGGGGAGTTTTTTGTTTTTCAGCCGTTTCTTTGTACTTAAGGAATGCATCGGTGTAATTCGCTGAGCATGATACATCGTAAAAGTGTTCGCCTAAAAGGTTGGCCTGGTCTTCTAGTGTTGTTTGTGTGTCTGGACTTGTAAGCAGTGGTATTGTGTATGATGAGTATTCTCCTCTGAACTTCCTCACCTGATCCCAGATATGTTTAGATGTGGCTGAACTATTAATGGATGATATGTATTTGTGCCAAGAACTCTTTTCTGCCTGCCTTCGGATGTATCGTGCTTTGGCTTTTGCCTGTTTAAAACTTATGAGGTTGCTATAAGTCGGGTACCTTCGTAGGGTTCCCCATGCCTTGTTTTGCTGTTTTTTGGCTTCGGTGCACTCATCTGTCCACCAAGGATTTAACTTTTTGCGCACAATGCCAGATGATTGGGGTATCGCCTTTTCCGCCGCTGAGATGATAGCGTCAATGAACTTTCTATTGAGTTCCTGAACAGAAAGTTCGGGTGAGAAAAAATGTGCTCGAGCTTTGCGTGATGCGTAAAAAGCTGCCAGTTTGCGAGTTGCAATTTCCACCGGCGTGGCTTGGTGGCGAGTGTTTGATACGATGGCATGAATTTGATGATGGCGGGTTGGTGGTCGCTACCATATGATTTTCCAAGGACTTCCCATTTAAAATCGGTGAACAGACTTGGTGAGCAGAGAGCGAGATCTAAACAACTAAAAGTGCGTGATGTTGGCGAAAAATATGTAAAAGCACCCGAGTTTAAAAGGCAGATATCGTTTGATAAAACGAAATCTTCAACGATCTGCCCTCTTGCATCAGTTTTGTCGCTACCCCAAAGGGTAGAATGAGCATTAAAATCCCCAACTAAAATAAATGGTTTTGGTAACTGTTCCACTATATTTTCTAAGTTTTTAGTGGTGAAAAGGGTGTGCGGTGGAATATACAGCGAGCAGATGGTGATGGTTTTGTATGATAGAATGGTGACGGCTACGGCCTCGAAAGATGTGTTTATTTGGACATCTCGCGTGGGAATGCTGCCCTGCACAACTATGGCTACTCCTCCCGAAAGACGGTTGCAATGTTCGCGGTCCTTTCGGGAAACTGTAAAGCCCTTTAGGAAATGGTCATGTTTTGCACCAAGATTTGTCTCTTGGAGGCAAAAAGCCACTGGTGAGAACTTGTTGATGATGTCCTTTATGTCACCTAAATTATGAATTAAACCTCTACAATTCCAATGTACGATAAAAGCCATGATGAAGTAAAATTAAGCAAATGTACTTGTGGGGATTGTTCGGATAAAACTAAGTATGATAGGTGACATTATTAAGAACTGAGACTACAGACGAATGCGATAACCATTTTGGTTATCGCTTGCTTTTCATGGTTATTGGTACCTTTTCCTGTTTGGCGCGCTCCAGGGAGCGCTTGTCCTTCGGTGTCGTTGACACCGAGGTCTTCGGATCGACCTCCATCGCCTTGCCAGAGGCGCTGGAAGATCGAGCTCGGCGCTGAGACGCGAGTCTCAGGCCTTGGCGTCGATAAAGCCAGCCATCGATAAAGCTTTGGGATAGGGAATACGAGTTTTTGGTCAGCACGTGCGGCAACGCGACAAAAAACTCGTAGTGCGCATGCTGTGTTGCGGGGTGGCAGCCAGGGATGTTCTTTTTGTTTTTCGTTAGGAGCGCAAATCATGTGACTCGATGATACCTTCTTGTTTACTTTTTCGTGTTTTTCGGAATAAAAATTTAGTTGTGAGTCAGCGCATGTCTCGTGCACTTCCTCTGTCCCTCGTCTTTTTTGTGAGCGCTGCACAGTCCTAAATATCAATCAATACCAACTCGCTCAATTTCTATTCTAAGTCTTGTGAAACAATACCGCCCAAATGGCGTTATAAACGTGGTTAATTCCTCCGAGTCCTTTGCTAGTCGAACCTGGTGCAAGCCTGAGTTTGCGTCTAGTTTTGAGAACCACTTGGCCGCCGCCAAGGAACCTAACGCTTGATCAACAGTCGGTAGGGAAAACCTTTTCCTCAAAACAGACTTGTTTACCTGCGTCAAATCGACGCACACTCTGGCTTCACCGGACGGTTTTACGACTGGCACGATACCGGCGCACCATTCGGTGGAGCCTTCGACTTGGCGGTTCAGTTCAGCGCTGTTCAGTTCTTCGGTGTTCAGAAAGAAGGAGACAGGACCAAGTCCGGCTCCGCGAAGGCAGGACATGCAACTAGATTTACAGCCGGATAATGGGGAGCGTACTGTCATTTTATTCAGAGGCAAGGACAGTTGCTGCCATGTGGAGAGGGGTCGTCTCCGGTCTTAGGGATCATAGCTTCGCTACCAAAAGAGGGGAAAGTATAACAACTCCAAGGTGAGTGGAGTGGTTTTAAGGAACGACAGGCAGTAACGGCGTCCTGCCGTAACTGAATGGGAAGTTGGCCAAAAAAATTATATCTGACGAAAAAAGGCCAGTTATCAAAAATTGGCTGTATCTTAACTCAGTTATGTATGGGTGTGTGTAGCGAGAGGTACTGTCAGTCTTATTGTACAGATTTAGTTGATCGTCCACAACAGCTTTCCGGACGCAGCCTGCCATCAGAAATGGCTGGCAGACTGCGTTCGCTGAGCTGTTGCGACGCCCAACTAAATCTATCTGTTGGTTTAGGTTGGTATTCTGTACAGTTACGCTTCTCGAGGCGTGGGCTCGTCCTTACTCCGTAATATTCGGATGTAATATTCGCCTTGCTGGCTGTAACGGACAAGCGTCACGAGAATTACCTGGAGCTCGAGCGAATGCGCCATAAAATGCAGCCTGATTTCCGGAAAAAGAGGTACGTATAGAGGTCAATCGTTGTCGGGAATATGTACTTGTTCCCAGTGTGATTACACGTCAGTTGAAATCGAGCAGTCCAATCTATGTGTGTACGTTCGACCATTGGGAATGTTAAGTAGGAATTAAACTGCAGATGCACTCCTATGGACCCGCCGTCGGAGGAGGCGACATGGCCTCGGCCAACGTTCTTAGAAAACAGCAGCATGAAATATTCGCCTTGCTGGCTGTAACGGACAAGCGTCACGAGAATTACCTGGAGCTCGAGCGAATGCACCATAAGATGCAGCCTGATTTCCGGAAAAAGAGGTACGTATAGAGGTCAATCGTTGTCGGGAATATGTACTTGTTCCCAGTGTGATTACACGTCAGTTGAAATCGAGCAGTCCAATCTATGTGTGTACGTTCGACCATTGGGAATGTTAAGTAGGAATTAAACTGCAGATGCACTCCTATAGACCCGCCGTCGGAGGAGGCGACATGGCCTCGGCCAACGTTCTTAGAAAACAGCAGCATGAAATATTCGCCTTGCTGGCTGTAACGGACAAGCGTCACGAGAATTACCTGGAGCTCGAGCGAATGCGCCATAAGATGCAGCCTGATTTCCGGAAAAAGAGGTACGTATAGAGGTCAATCGTTGTCGGGAATATGTTCTTATTCCCAGTGTGATTACACGTCAGTTGAAATCGAGCACTCCAATCTATGTGTGTACGTTCGACCATTGGGAATGTTAAGTAGGAATTAAACTGCAGATGCACTCCTATGGACCCGCCGTCGGAGGAGGCGACATGGCCTCGGCCAACGTTCTTAGAAAACAGCAGGATGAAATATTCGCCTTGCTGGCTGTAACGGACAAGCGTCACGAGAATTACCTGGAGCTCGAGCGAATGCGCCATAAGATGCAGCCTGATTTCCGGAAAAAGAGGTACGTATAGAGGCCAATCGTTGTCGGGAATATGTACCTGTTCCCAGTGTGATTACACGTCAGTTGAAATCGAGCAGTCCAATCTATGTGTGTACGTTCGACCATTGGGAATGTTAAGTAGGAATTAAACTGCAGATGCACTCCTATGGACGCGCCGTCGGAGGAGGCGACATGGCCTCGGCCAACGTTCTTAGAAAACAGCAGCATGAAATATTCGCCTTGCTGGCTGTAACGGACAAGCGTCACGAGAATTACCTGGAGCTCGAGCGAATGCGCCATAAGATGCAGCCTGATTTCCGGAAAAAGAGGTACGTATAGAGGCCAATCGTTGTCGGGAATATGTACCTGTTCCCAGTGTGATTACACGTCAGTTGAAATCGAGCAGTCCAATCTATGTGTGTACGTTCGACCATTGGGAATGTTAAGTAGGAATTAAACTGCAGATGCACTCCTATGGACGCGCCGTCGGAGGAGGCGACATGGCCTCGGCCAACGTTCTTAGAAAACAGCAGGATGAAATATTCGCCTTGCTGGCTGTAACGGACAAACGTCACGAGAATTACCTGGAGCTCGAGCGAATGCGCCATAAGATGCAGCCTGATTTCCGGAAAAAGAGGTACGTATAGAGGTCAATCGTTGTCGGGAATATGTTCTTATTCCCAGTGTGATTACACGTCAGTTGAAATCGAGCAGTCCAATCTATGTGTGTACGTTCGACCATTGGGAACGTTAAGTAGGAATTAAGCTGCAGATACACTCCTATGGAGTGCGAGCACGTTTCGTTGTTTGGCCCCAAAGCGCCAATGCGAACACGCCGCGAACGACGGCGTCGGTAAGGAACCGCCACCAAGCACAGCGCGCGACGCAATCAGTGTCGCCGCCCCGTTGTGACCGCGTGGGTGCTAACGTCGGCAGAGCGAAAGCGGCCCACTGAAAAAAATTACACCATCTCCCGCTAAAAGGAACCATGTGTAGATGTTCGACCATCGGGAATGTTAAGTAGGAAATAAACTGCAGATGCACTCCTATGGACCCGCCGTCGGAGGAGGCGACATGGCCTCGGCCAACGTTCTTAGAAAACAGCAGGATGAAATATTCGCCTTGCTGGCTGTAACGGACAAGCGTCACGAGATTTACCTGGAGCTCGAGCGAATGCGCCATCAGATCCAGCCTGATTTCCGGAAAAAGAGGTACGTATAGAGGTCAATCGTTGTCGGGAATATGTACTTGTTCCCAGTGTGATTACACGTCAGTTGAAATCGAGAAGTCCAATGTATGTGTGTACGTTCGACCATTGGGAATGTTAAGTAGGAATTAAACTGCAGATGTACTCCTATGGACCCGCCGTCGGAGGAGGCGACATGGCCTCGGCCAACGTTCTTAGAAAACAGCAGCATGAAATATTCGCCTTGCTGGCTGTAACGGACAAGCGTCACGAGAATTACCTGGAGCTCGAGCGAATGCACCATAAGATGCAGCCTGATTTCCGGAAAAAGAGGTACGTATAGAGGTCAATCGTGGTCGGGAATATGTACTTGTTCCCAGTGTGATTACACGTCAGTTGAAATCGAGCAGTCCAGTCTATGTGTGTACGTTCGACCATTGGGAATGTTAAGTAGGAATTAAACTGCAGATGCACTCCTATCGACCCGCCGTCGGAGGAGGCGACATGGCCTCGGCCAACGTTCTTAGAAAACACCACGATGAAATACTCGCCTTGCTGGCTGTAACGGACAAGCGTCACGAAAATTACTTTGAGCTCGAACGAATGCGCCATAAGATGCAGCCTGATTTCCGGTAAAAGAGGTACGTAAAGAGGTCAATCGTTTTCGGGAATATGTACTTGTTCCCAGTGTGATTACACGTCAGTTGAAATCGAGCAGTCCAATCTATGTGTGTACGTTCGACCATTGGGAATGTTAAGTAGGAATTAAACTGCAGATGCACTCCTATGGACCCGCCGTCGGAGGAGGCGACATGGCCTCGGCCAACGTTCTTAGAAAACAGCAGCATGAAATATTCGCCTTGCTGGCTGTAACGGACAAGCGTCACGAGAATTACCTGGAGCTCGAGCGAATGCACCATAAGATGCAGCCTGATTTCCGGACAAAGAGGTACGTATAGAGGTCAATCGTTGTCGGGAATATGTACTTGTTCCCAGTGTGATTACACGTCAGTTGAAATCGAGCAGTCCAGTCTATGTGTGTACGTTCGACCATTGGGAATGTTAAGTAGGAATTAAACTGCAGATGCACTCCTATGGACCCGCCGTCGGAGGAGGCGACATGGCCTCGGCCAACGTTCTTAGAAAACAGCAGGATGAAATACTCGCCTTGCTGGCTGTAACGGACAAGCGTCACGAGAATTACCTGGAGCTCGAGCGAATGCGCCATAAGATGCAGCCTGATTTCCGGAAAAAGAGGTACGTATAGAGGTCAATCGTTGTCGGGAATATGTTCTTATTCCCAGTGTGATTACACGTCAGTTGAAATCGAGCACTCCAATCTATGTGTGTACGTTCGACCATTGGGAATGTTAAGTAGGAATTAAACTGCAGATGCACTCCTATGGACCCGCCGTCGGAGGAGGCGACATGGCCTCGGCCAACGTTCTTAGAAAACAGCAGGATGAAATATTCGCCTTGCTGGCTGTAACGGACAAGCGTCACGAGAATTACCTGGAGCTCGAGCGAATGCGCCATAAGATGCAGCCTGATTTCCGGAAAAAGAGGTACGTATAGAGGCCAATCGTTGTCGGGAATATGTACCTGTTCCCAGTGTGATTACACGTCAGTTGAAATCGAGCAGTCCAATCTATGTGTGTACGTTC
>JALIZH010010430.1:0-49991 GCA_030522465.1 Rhipicephalus appendiculatus | reverse complement strand
TCGCTCCACACACAAATCCAGGCAATCCAGAGGGCCCAAGAAAGGGCCGAACATCATGGTGTCCCAGCCCCGACTTGGACGCGGCCAGCGGTTTCCGCGAGTCCCCATTAGGGGTTGCCGCGAAAGCTCCTCGGATCAAATAAAGTTCTTTGTCTGTCTGTCTGCAAAAGGAGATTCTTCGACATATTGCAAACATTCCCTACCTCGCCTCAACTTGAACAGTCTTTCAAGAATACACTGTCATATGGGTTCAGCATTTATACAAATTTCGGGTTTTACAAGCGTTCTACTTTTCCGACACATATAAAGGACCTGGCAACTATATCCCATCTAAAACTTACTGACACTGCTATGCGTACGCGACATACTTTAACACTGTTTGTTCCTCGTTACCGAACCACCTACAATTTACAAGCACTGCACTATAATTTGCCATCCATTCTAAATGAATATGCCGAACTGCTGGTGTGCTGCTACAGACCAGCGGATGCGTGAATTTTTATGCGTCTATGTTGTAACTCTCGCATTAATGTCTTGATTGCGCAAACTTTAGCCTATTTTGTTTTATCGCATTATATATTCGGTCTGTTCATCTTTACCTGATATGTTATTCTGTGAAAGCTTTGTACTTTCAGTTGTATGAAAAACCTGTTCATATTCACGTTTACAGAATGGTGTTCTAATTTCTTTTTTCTTTTTGCTATTACACTACCTATTTTATATTATGAAGTTGTTCACGCTGTACTAAACGTTTAAATGTGAATTTTACTGTAACTCTCTGTATGAGACTTCTCTTGCTTGATGCAATCCAAACTTCAATTCTTCAGTATTACTCACGTATGTTTATGTATGATCTTATATACCCATTTGTGCTGTAAACGTTGTATGCTGTCAATGTAAGGTCTTCAGGGACCAAGTGAAGCAGCCAAGAGCAGCTTTTAGCCCTGAAGACAATGCAGAATTTTCTGGTGAAAATAAATTTTGACTTTGACATAATTTAATTTCTGTTTTGACTGCCTGGAGCACCCTCATGTTAAAGCGAAGGACCTGCAAACGCGGACACAGGAAAGAAGTCAAGACATCCCGAACGCCTCCTTGTGAACGCTGATGGCTCGCCTTGACACCACGATGCTTTTATTTTTATAATTCATTTGCTTTACGCAGTTCACGGAAACAACTTTTTAAGGTTTAGAGAAAAATACAAGAGATAGGGAACCATAGGGCTGAAAAAACTGAGGCGCAAGAATATTGATATGCATCCAATCTCCTGCTTTCTCGCAATTGTTACCGCTCTGTTACTTTTGGTTTGTAGATGTTTGCAAGGTTTCACGACGTCGCAGCAGTGAAAGACATAAACCAGGATCCGATGTTCCAGTGCTTGCGGGCTAACCGCACTGAATACGACTCGGAGACCCCGTCCACTACTTTCGTTTGGTCGCTGAATGAAGGCAAAGGAAAACCGAGGTGAGTTTTCAAATTGCTCAGCATCCCGTATCACACATAGGCGCTTTAGCAGAAGGGGTGCGTCGTGCGGTGAAGGGGCCCTTCCAACATTCCTTTTGGACTTTGGTACAATATCCGCTGTTTGCTGCTCTCAAAGCATTCTTGTACTCGGACTTGAGCTATACGCGGCGAAACTTTGCAAATATTTTTCTCCCAGCCGAAGAGAGTGGTTTTTAGTTTCATGAATACCTGATTTTTATACTATCATAGTAATATACGTGAGGATAACATACAGCATAAAACCCGCACCCCTGTTCAGCACAGTTGTACATAGCAATGAAAGCCAATGGAGTCAAGCGACTGGCAAAAATATCGTTTGCAGTTTTGGTAAAGAACATAGCTTCTAAAAGTTTGCAGTTTGTAGCCGCATTTTTGATTACACGTTTTAACAAGACTGTTTGCTGGCAAAGTTCGTATTTACAGAAGCACATATTTTAGCACATAAAACCCACAGATATAGGAACACAGTGGCAGAACGAGTGACACTTCTAACTCAGTTTCTTGGGTGCTAATGCAGAAATAAAAACACAACATGCGCAAACTCACACACTTGTCCATAACTCGAAAGGGTTATGCATTCTTGAAGCAGGAACTCAGTTTTAGATGGCGTCTACGTCCTGCGAAGTTTTCTTGCATGCTGTACATTTGGCACTATCTGAATAGTATGTGTCTCTCGACAGGGAGGATACTAGATTCTTGGAAGAATGTCAACATCATCTTGATCCATAAGAAAGGGGACGTGAAGGACCTGAAAAATTACAGACCCATCAGCTTACTGTCCGTTGTCTACAAGCTATTTACAAAAGTAATTGCTAACAGAATTAATACGACATTAGAGTTCAATCAACCAAAGGACCAGGCAGGATTTCGTACAGGCTTCTCAACAACAGACCATATTCATACTATCAATCAGGTGATAGATAAATGCGCGGAATACAACCAACCCCTATACATAGCCTTCATAGATTACGAGAAGGCATTTGATTCGGTGGAGACATCAGCAGTCATGCAGGCGCTGCGGAATCAGGGCATCGACGAAGCCTATATAAACACAATGGAAGAAATCTACAGCGGATCCACAGCCACTATAGTCCTCCATAAAGAAAGCGACAGAATCCCAATAAAGAAGGGCGTACGGCAGGGAGACACGATCTCTCCAATGCTATTCACCGCGTGTTTACAGGAGGTTTTCAGGGCCCTAGATTGGGAAGAGTTAGGGATAAGAGTTAATGGAGAGTATCTCAGTAAACCTGCGATTCGCTGATGACATTGCATTGATGAGTAACGTGGGAGACGAATTACAGCTTATGATTTCTGAACTGGATACGGAAAGTAGAAGAGTAGGTCTGAAAATTAATATGCATAAAACTAAAGTAATGTGGAACAATCTTGGCAGAGAACAGCACTTTGCGATAGGTGGCGAGACACTGGAAGTTGTAAAGGAGTACGTCTACTTAGGACAGGTAGTAACCGCGGAGCCGAACCATGAGAGTGAAATAACTAGAAGAATAAGAATGGGATGGGGCTCATTCGGCAAGCATTATCAAATCATGAATGGTAGTCTACCACTATCCCTCAAGAGGAAGGTATATAACAGCTGCATCTTACCGGTACTTACCTACGGAGCAGAAACCTGGAGACTAACAAAGAGGATTCAACTTAAACTGAGGACGACGCAGCGAGCGATGGAAAGGAAAATGACAGGTTTAACCTTAAGAGACAGGAAGAGAGCAGAGTGCGTCAGGGAACAAACGGGGGGGTAAGGATATCATAGTTGAAATCAAGAAGAAGAAATGGATATGGGCCGGGCACGTAGCACGTCGGCAGGATAACCGCTGGTCATTAAGGGTAACTGACTGGATTCCAAGATATGGCAAACGCGTGAGGGGGGAGACAGAAAATTAGGTGGGTAGATGAGATCAAGAAGTTTGCAGGTATAACGTGGCAGCAGAAATCACAGGATCGGGTTGATTGGCAAAACATGGGAGAGGCCTTTGCCCTGCAGTGGGCGTAGACAGGCTGATGATGATGATGATGAATAGTATGTACCTGTGTGGGAGGTGCTAGCGTTCACAGTGGGAAGTAGAACGCCAGCCTATATGAGCTGAGGTGACTGAGGAAAGTTGTGCTAAGGTTACAGCGGTTTGTTATTTTTGCAATTAAGCTCAGTTGGCGTATTGGTACACCCTCTAACTTTCCCACATGCCCGCGCGTTGCCTGTCATAGCCGGGTGGCACTGACGGCTTGAATACAGCGCTCTTCAAGCGAATTTCATTCGGTAGTACCTGAAACAATTCCGAAAGTATTTGAACCGTGCTCGCGGTGCTTGATACCAGTTAGGATGTCTGGTTTAGTGACACTTTAACGTAGTTATTACCACAGCTTTAAACAATGACATTCCTGAAGATGGCGGTGGGATTATAGACATTATATATACATTTCAAGTGCACTGTTTTCCATGCACTTCTATTAGCTTCTGTGCGCATTTCACGTGTGTTTAAGTAACTTCTTGGCGGAAAATAATCGCTGTCACCCTTGGTCATTTAAGATGCGTTAGGGTTGCACTAACGGGATTTTCAAGAATGAGAGCTTCAATATCGCACGATTGTCAAATTCAATTTCTTTTTAACTTTGGGGAATATCTGCTAGTAATGTACACATGTCTAAGCGCTACTATGTCAGCGTTGTCACTAACTAGAGTTCACAAGAGCACAAAGTTCCTACGAGGACATCGCCTGTTCGCTGCAATGTTTGACTATAATGGTGGATGCAATCTTCAGAATAAAAAAATAGTTTGTTGAAATCATCAAAACTATCCGAAGCTAGGTAGCCGTCAAATAATATAAAAAATTAGAAGCAATATCGAAGTAGGCCAATAATTTTCTTTTGGGCCCGCAGGAAACATGCTGTGGTAAAGTACGCTGCAGGTGATGCCCCCGACATCATTTTCACTACTGTCGAATCAGGTATGACGGTAACTCCTTATCTGAAGGCGTTCCGCTCTATCCTTAGAGCTGGAAGCCTTAAAAAAAAGAGAAAAAAAATGTGACAAGGTCTTTTTGTTCAGACGACTACGCCGAGTACAAATGAACAAATTAAAATTCTCATATATGTTGGTACAGCCAAATATTAATCTTTGCGTTGTCATTAAAATATGTTACGCTGCATGTGAACGACACTGGGCAACACTATGGAGCCATTGTCGCCTAGTTTCGAAACTGCTTCGAACGCCACCAAGCTTGACATATTGCAAGAATTTATATACGACAGGCCAAGTCTGTCATAATTAAGTGGCGCGAGGACCCAGTTAAAATACAGTTACAGTGCGACGCCAGACTATCTCAGTGAGCTGCTTTTACCTGTGTGTTAAATCTGTAAACATACGGCTCATACCTTGTGGGATCAGAAACCGCTATAAAAATAACGTGTCCGTTCCGTGATTTAGGCTTTCTACTGTTCAATAACTTACTGGTATATTCACGTTCCTTGAGTTGTCGAGTGCATCTATCTTCATTGCTTGCTGTCTCCCGTTTCATCATGTATGTAAAAACTAGAATAGCACACACTGAACTAAAAAGATACGAAGAATTGTTTTAGTTGAACATTTCCTTATTCGGCAACATCCAGACCCCAGCACTCGAGAAGAAGGCCGCATCATCTACACCGACTACACAACGTGCGGTATCTCAATAATAAAGAGTCTTGGATATCGTAAGTACTTCGTATTCGTTCTCTAATTTGTCGCCAGCTAACGTGAGCGTAAAAACAAGCGATATAGGATAGCATTTCTTGGGCTATATGATGAAAAGGGGTGCCCTCATAAATATATACACGCATTATCTCTTGGGTTTATCTCAATCACCCATAAGTACTCTTTGGCGTAATTGCGAGGTCGACTGAAAGAAATGTGACAAAAAGAAACGTGTTTGAGGCTTGAAATTGTTAAGTAAGTGGATCGCGTTACGACGATAAAGTGCAGCGTGATATTTGAACCTGAGGGCGTCCAGTGTAAACTCGGTTAATCTATGTCGTGGCCTTGCCTTGAATGTCGTTGGAAGAGTTGAGGTCTAGGTGAGAAAATTACGCTGTACTTGCACTCCTCATTTGAGCCCAGCTGAGCGTCTGTTGGGTTAGGCAAAAGCGAGAGAGAAGATGGTAAGCGCAGATGGCACACACTCGAATAAACTGCAGGGCTGGCTTGAAAACCAGGAATACGGCTGCAAGCAAGAGAGAGATCTGTCTGTGTGCATGCGAAAAGACCCTCGCGATCGGGTGGATTCACCGTACCAACTCATGGAAGTTGTAGTGCAACGCAGGCGCTCTAGAAGGGTTCCAGCATTTCGACGGGACCGCAGGCACTGCATGACGGCGATGCGTCCCGGCCTAGCCGATGATCTCGGGGCAAAAGCGGCTCTCGCGTGCAGCCAATGCGTGGGAACAGGACTGCCGTTGTCTGGCGGCATCGGCATCACGCCTTCCCTTCCTCCTTTCTGTTGCATTAGTCATCGTCTCGCTCTAGCTTTCAGCTTAGCGTCACCGCCTTCGGTCGCTTCATGTGAAATGTATGTTCACGGTTGGAATTTATTTTCGTTTATGAATCAACGCCCGAAAGGAAGGCACGTCAGGCAAACATTGAAATGCATTAGTCATTTGGTTCTCTGCATGAAATTGTTTTCTGAAGAAGGCGTTTCATTCGGTCGAGATATCAGCAGTCATGCAGACAATGCAGAAGCAGGGCGTCGACGAAGCTTGTATAAACGTACTGGCAGAGATCTGCAATGGATCCACACCCACCATAGTCCACCATAAAAAAAGCGACAAAATCCCATTAAAGAAGGGTGTGAGGCAGGGAATCCAGTCAGTTACCCTTAATGACCAGCGGTTATCCTGCCGACGTGCTACGTGCCCGGCCCATATCCATTTCTTCTTCTTGATTTCCACTATGATATCCTTAACCCCCGTTTGTTCCCTGACCCACTCTGCTCTCTTCCTGTCTCTTAAGGTTACACCTATCATTTTCCTTTCCATTGCTCGCTGCGTCGTCCTCAGTTTAAGTTGAACCCTCTTTGTAAGTCTCCAGGTTTCTGCTGCGTAGGTGAGTACTGGTAAGATGCCGCTGTTATATACCTTCCTCTTGAGGGATAGTGGTAGACTTCCTCTTGAGGGATAGTGGTAGGACGACGCAGCGAGCAATGGTAAGGAAAATGACAGGTGTAACCTTAAGAGACTGGAAGAGAGCAGAGTGGGTCAGAGAACAAACGGGGAATTAAGGACATCATAGTTCAAACCAAAAAGAAGAAATTGACATGGGCCGGGCGCATAGCGCTTAGGCAGGATAACCGCTGGTCATTAAAGGCAAGTAACCTGGATTTCGAGAGAAGGCAAACGCGGAAGGGGGAGACAGAAAATTAGGTGGGCTGATGAGATTAATACGTTTGCAGATATAACGTGGCAGCACAAATCACAGTACCAGGTTGATTGGCGGAACATTGGAGTGGCCTTTGCCCTGCAGTGGCCGTCGTCAGGTTGATTGTCGTGATGATGATGATGATAAAATTGTCACAGTTGTAATATTTGTGATACTGGAAATATTGCATTCCGGATTGCTGCCTGTGCCTAATGGAGGTTAAAATGTAGGTCGGCAAAAGCTAAGCAAGTGAAAACATAGGTCGACAAACTCACTCATGGGTCGACGCCGACTCATTCGGACTCACTCAGAATGAGATCGGGCCGTGAGTCTGAGTGACCCCCTGTTGTAATACGTTTGTGAATTCAACTTCGAGTGAGTCAGGTTGAGATAAATTTTATTGAGTCTGAGTCCGAGTGTGTCCTGTTCACCAAAGCATTGGTGAGTTGGAGTCCAAGGACTCAAGCCTAAAGCACAAAATATATTTCTTGAGTCTGAAAGAGCTCCATTTCTCTCGACCTACGGCCCTATCTATTCATCGTGGGCATTATTTTAGCCTGATGTCAGCTGAAGTTTATTGTGTAGCGAAGGTTTGGAACTATGCAGTGGGTCGTCCTCTACAGCGCCTTCTAGTGGGTCGCCCTCTTCGAAGAGAAAGAGCAGCTCGCGCTGAGAGTCCGTGCCTGGCCGTGGCTGTCGCTGACGCATTATCGCTGAGTGCCGGCAAATAAACACCTTAACAAATTGGGGGGATGTTCTGGGCTCCCATTCGATGCCTGTGGAGCTTGGATCTCGTACCCTGCCATGTACCATGCCCCAAGACGCTTCTCAGCAAACGCCTTTCTCCGTGCCGCCCCCCTTGTCCCAGTGTCCCACGCATCCGCGATCCATCCATTTTCACCGGCGCCGATGGCACCGAGGTGGAGGACTGGCTCGCACTTTACGAGCGCGTGAGCGTCCCCAACAAATGGGACGACGATTGCTAGTTGACCAACTTGGTATTCTACCTCGCGGGAGTAGCAGGTTTGTGGTATAACAACCACGCGTCGGATTTTGCGACTTGGTCTGATTTCAAGACCGCCGTCATCAACGTTTTTGGCCGCCCTGCCGTTCGTAAGCTGCAAGCTGAACAGCGCTTACGCGAACGTGCTCAGCAGGCCGGTGAGTCATTCACCAGTTATATCGAAGATGTCCTCGACTTGTGCAAGAAATCCCACGATACCATGTCTGAGTCTGACAAGATCTGAAACGTCATGAAAGGTATTGACGACGATGCCTTCACCATGCTGCTCGCCAAAAACCCTGCCGCAGTGGCCGAGGTCATAACGCTGTGCCAGAGCTACGAGGAGCTCCGCGGGCAGCGTTCGATGACCCGTCGCTCCCCTTCACGAGATGCAGAGCTTGCTGGCTTGGGGGGCCACCTCTGACCAGGCGGCGTTGCTCCCAGAGCTCAAGTCGTTCATCCGTGAGAAAATGGCACGGCAGTTCTCTCTCCTGGCCTTTGCCCACCCGCCGGCCGTTCAAAAATCGGCGACCACCATTCTCCCTCCCATCCGCCGAGTGATTGAGCAAGAAATTTTGGAGGTCATGCCAGCATACCACCAACAACCTCCGGCTCCTGCGCCTTAGAGTTACGCTCAACTTGTCGCCAGACAACCTCAAGTACTTCCGGCGGCCGCACCCCTCACTTACGCCGAAGCCGCCGCTCGACCTCCGTTCACCGAAGCGGGTGTGCCGGCTACGTATGCTGACGTCATCCCTATCCCTCGACTTCAGCCCACCGTCCAGTCATTCCAGCCGCCGTTCTGTCCGTCAGGTCTTGCGACATGGGCGCGACCTAACCCGGCGAACCGATGGCGCACACCCGACAACCGGCCCACCTGCGTTGCATGCGGTTACGCTGGTCACGTGCCACGTTATTGCTTTCGCGTGCAGCCGCCTCCTGTGACGTCACCTGTCGCTGGCCAACTGAGCCGTCCATTTCACGACTCACCCCCGTCTATGCCACCGACGTCTGGCCCAGCTCTATCTCCTCGCAGGTCCACGTGTCCACGACGCAGGTCCCTGTCACCCATGCGGCCATGTTCGGCCGCTCAAGAGCAGGAAAACTAGTCGTCGCAGTCCACGAGGCAAGGGTGCTACGACGCTATCTATCGAACTGTGAAAGCCCTCAGAGAAATCCATCGAATGTCATTGACGTGTTTGGGGACGGTGTTCGCGCATCTGCCCTTATTGATACTGGAGCTGCCGTATCCGTTATGGACGCAAAACTTTGCCGCTTACTCCGAAAAGTGACGACGCCACTTTCTGGGATGTCCCTCCGTACCGCTAGTTCGCAGAGTATTCACCCTACAGCAGTGTGCATTGCTCGCGTCGTCATTCAGGAAGTTCTGTATGTCGCCGAGTTCATCATCATTACTGCATGCACTCACGACGTCATCCTTGGATGGGATTTTCTCTCCCGCCACGACGCCGTCATTCATTGTGCCTCCGCCGAAATTGAACTCTCACCGTTCTCACATTTGACGCCAGTAGACGGTCCCTCGGCACTGAGCCGTCAAAGACGATACGACAGTGCCTCCAAGCTCGTCAACGGCTGTGTCAGTCTACTGCGCCGGTCTCTCCGACACAATTGCACTCCTTTCGCCATCTGACCGTCGTAGCAGTAGGAAAAGGTTGCCGGTACCTTTCGCGAACGTGCAAGTAAGTCAGGGCAACACCAACTATTTTTGTGACCAACCCATTCCCGTAGATGGTTACGTTGGTTCGATGGGAATGTCTCGGCAGAGTGGAACCGCTCGATGAAGCGCAAGTCCTGGACGTACCCGATGACTCGCACTGTCCCAGTTATCGCACCATCAGTGCTCTTGACGCGTCTGATCCGTCACCTGCTCACGTATTTGGTCCCTCCATTGCTGATAACCTTACGTCGGTCCAGTGTTCCCAGCTTCTGGGCCTGCTGCAAGCATTTCGTTCTTCTTTCGATGTCGGGAAAACTTATCTTGGTCGCGCGTCGGCTGTTACACATCGCATCGACACTGGCGCCCAGCCATCGTTACGGCAACGTCCATATCGCGTATCGCCTGCCGAACGTCGGGTAATTAATGAGCAAGTAGAAGACATGCTCCGACGCGACGTAATTCGGCCCTCGGACAGCCCATGGGCGTCTCCTGTTGTTCTCGTTGCGAATAAGGACGGTTCTGTGCGGTTCTGTGTGGACTACCGACGCCTCAACAAGATCACTCGTAAGGACGTGTATCCACTACCGCGAATAGACGACGCGATTGACAGCCCGCAAGGAGCAGAATTATTTTCATCTCTCGATTTGCGATCAGGGTACTGGCAAGTACCTATGGCTGAGGACGCCCGACCGAAGACAGCCTCTGTCACGCCCGACGGCTTGTACGAATTCAACGTCATGCCGTTTGGGTTGTGCAATGCGCCCGCCACCTTTGAGCGCATGATGGATACTGTTCTGCGCAACCTGAAATGGCACATGTGCCTGTGCTACCTCGACTACGTCGTCGTTTTCGCTCCGGACTTCTCCACGCATCTTGAACGCCTGCGGCATGTTTTGACGCGGTTGAGTGACGCCGGTCTGCAACTCACCCTAAAGTGCCGGTTTGCAGCACGGCAGCTTACAATACTCGGCTACGTCCTGTCCAAAGACGGAATTCTCCCCGATCCAGGCACACTTCGGGCCGTGACTGAGTTCCCCAAGCCGACGTTCGTCAAAGATCTGCGCAGTTTCTTAGGACTGTGTTCCTACATTCGGCGCTTCATTCGAAACTTCGCGAATATCATATCGCCGCTGACGAAGCTCCTCGGAAGTAACGGGCCTCTCCATTCGTGGTCGTCAAAGTGCGGCGACGCTCTTGCAACGCTCCGTCGTTTGTTGACGTCGCCCTCCCATACTACGCCACTAAGACCCTACGGCCCCTACAGAGGTACATACGGACGCCAGTGGTGTTGGCCTCAGCACTATCCTTGCGCAGCGCAAACCAGGGTTCCCGGAATATGTCGTGGCGTATGCAAGCCGTACGCTTACAAAAGCCGAGACCAATTACACCGTCAAGGAGAAAGAATGCCTGGCAATCATCTGGGCCCTTACGAAGTTCCGACCTTATTTGTATGGTCGCCCATTTGATGTCGTCACCGACCATCACGCACTGTGCTGGTTGTCGTCAGTGAAGGATCCCTCAGGCTGTCTCGTCCGTTGGGCACTTCGCCTGCAAGACTACGACATCCGCGTGCTGTACCGCAACGGACGCCAGCATGCTGACGCCGACGCCCTGTCGCGCTCTCCCTTGCCAGACGACAATGCCCACAGCTCAGCGTCTCACCTTGCCGTTTCTTTCTTCGACCGTCATACCATGGCTACCGAACAGCGCAAGGATCAATGGATTGCCCCACTGATATACTTGCTGACTGATCCATCGGCAACACCATCCACTCGCGCGTTCCGTCGTCAAGCCCACCATTCCGCCGTTCGCGACGACCTCCTCCACCGACGCAATTACAACGGTGACGGCCGCCAGTGGCTACTAGTCATACCCCGTAGTCTGCGCTCTGACATATGCGAGTCGTTCCACTCTGATCCACAATGTGCGCACTCCGGGGTATCGGAAGACTTACCACCGCATTGGCCAAAGGTACTTTTGGCGAGGGATGTACCGCTACGTGCAGAAATTCGTTCGCTCCTGCATAGATTGTCAGCGCCGCAAACTTCAACGCACCTGTCGCCGGCAGGTCTGCAACCTCTAGCTTGCCCTGACCGGCCGTTTGGGCGCGTTGGTATCGATTTGTATGGGCCACTTCTGCTAACGTCAGCTGGTAACCACTGGGCCATGGTCACTGTAGACCACCTCACGCGATACGCCGAAACCGCCGCCCTCCCTGCGGCTACTGCCCGCGATGTGTCCTTCTTCCGTCTCCAACGATTCATGCTGCGTCACGGTCCACCCCAGGAACTGCTCAGTCATCGAGGCCGTGTCTTCCTGTCCGAAGTCGTCCAAGCCATTCTCAAAGAGTGCAATGTTGTTCACCGCAAAACTGCTGCTTACCACCCGCAGACGAATGGCCTCACCGAACGCTTCAACCGTACGCTCCGCGGCATGCTCTCCATGTACGTGGCCGCCAATCGCACAAATTGGGATGCCATTCTGCCGCTCGTCACCTACGCCTATAATACCGCCCCTCAGAGAACTACTGGTTTTTCGCATTTCTTATTATATCCCCTTCAGGCGCACATTACGATGCACTGTCCCGAAATGTCTAAATTTCGCATAACATAATTCTAAGGCACTCGTTATTACATGCCAAGAACGAAAATGAAGAAAAAATATGTTGTTTCTTGAGAGCTTTGCTAATTAATCTTAATTAGCGTATAACAAATATTTAATTATTCTGCAACCACTCATGTACGATTTTTACATGAAAGGAAGGTAATCTTAGGCTCAAAATACACACGCAGTTTGTTTTTGGCTCTGTTCATTTAGAGCAAAGAAAAATAATATTTAAGAAGTTGGTTCTCGAACGCGGCACGTCTAGTGACCTGTCAAACATCGTAGTGTTTTCATAAAAGTGATCGGCTACAGTCGCATGCAGCATATTTTGGTCAAGTGAAGACGCGTTGACTATGCAGAATGTTCAATAATTTTTTATGCGCAATGTATCTTGGCCTTTCTTTCCCACTAGTCCGAGGAATTGGCAAAAACAAGTCGCGGCCACATATGTGGACGCTGCGCCTGAAGGGGATATGAAAGGCACCCGTCGGACACCATCGACACGATACTTCCATACAAGCCGGATCCATCTGAGTGTGCGCCTATTTCTGACACAGCCAGGCTTGCTGAAGAGTGTCGACAGCTTGCAAAGACCTTTACTACACATGATCAAGAGCGCCAGAAGAGCATTCGCGCTGACACCAGCACTTCTGCGCCCACGTTCCTCCCTGGAGCGCTCGTATGGCTCTCGATCCCTATCCACTGCAACTGGGCCGCTCTTCAAAACTACTGCCCAAATACGAAGGCCCCTATCGTGCCGTCGAATGCACTTCCCCTGTAAACTACCTGATCGAACCCATCGAACCATCTTCGGACATGCGCCGTCGAGGGCGCGACATTGTCAACGTGGAGCGCCTCAAGGTCTACCATGACCCGCTCATAGTAACCGGCTGTTAGGTCGCCAGGCGGCTTCCTTTTCGTACCCGGGGTAATTGTAGCGAAGCTTTGGAACTATACAGTGGGTCATCCTCTCCAGCGCCTTCTAGTGGGTCGCCCTCTTCGAAGAAAAAGAGCAGCTCGCGCTGAGAGTCCGTGCCTGGCAGGTGGCTGTCGCTGACGCATTATCGCTGAGTGCCGGCAAATAAACACCTTAACACCTCGCACATATTTCAGCACACTTGAGTTCATAAGCCACCTCAATATTTATTGATCAGCAGCGTGAGTAATTGGAGGGGGAAGTGTAGTGCCCTAAGCTCCCTCCGCAAACTGTTTCATGGGAAATTCTTCATACGGATAACTCGAGCGAGTGCCGTTTTTCATTAAAATGTTCTTCCTGGTTCGCGACTACAAATAACTTATAAGTTGAATGAACGAAATGAAAAGGTACCACGCAGACAAGCTTTTATTTGTGTATTGGCATTAACGAGCGTTGAAACCATGACTGAGAAAGCTAGTCTTACGCTAACGCACCCATGAGTCGACTCAAGCAGGCTCACTCAAACTCAGATCGAGAAATGGGTATGAGTATGAGTGAGTACGGCTGAGTAATATGCTGGTGAGTTTTCAGTCAAAGTCAGCCCGGTTGAGTTAAATGAGCCTGAGTCCGAGGCAGCCCACCCGGGGAAAATTTAGGTGAGCCCGTGTCCAAGTGAGCCCTAACAACAATATTTATATATTTCTTGAGTTTGCGTGACGTCCAACTTTTTTGCTGACCGATGGGAGAAAATGTCATGCAGGCGAGCTAGGTGTGTCGGCAAATATGCCGAGAATAAGGCTAATTGTCCAGGTCACATAACAGGTAATCCACTTATGGCCAAGCAGGACGGTATCAATCATGCACGCAAAAGTTCGCACAGGCCATCAGGAATTACTAAACCTGTCTTAGCACGTCCACAGTCAGTTGTTTGAACAAGCCTATATTCAAAGTGCCAATTTAAGGAAAAAGAAGCATCGTGCGCCTTGAAAGCCTTAAGGACAGTTTATGGAAAAAGCGAAACGTATTCTCCCTTCATCTGGTTGAGACGCGTACAATCAACACAAACTGGAATGAATCCAGATTTCTTTCCAACCAAAACCACAGACGATGACCAAGGATTTCAGGAAGGCTAAGTAACTCAACTTTGAAGTAACTTGTGCAATTGCCTTCTTGGTGATTCAGCGCTCCTCGGCAGAGACTCGATATAGGCACGCGGCGGGGCATGCGTCTATGGCATGAGTAGCGTTTGTGGCGCCGTCCAATGCCGCTTCATGACAGTCGAAAGTAGTGAAGAAATGATGAAGAAGAGGGACATGTTCACCGCAATGAGATTGGGATTTATCTGCATCGATGGCGCTATCGGAAGCAGCTGGAGGCAATGGGCAAAAAGCAGGAGCGATGGAGTCAACGCTGAAACGAAGTCATCGGGAACGCCAGATCATCAAAGTCGTCTACGGCTTGTACATCTCGTAAAGAATCTCCACGCATTACGGTGAGCGGGTACACGTAATGGTTCGTAACTACGGCCATTTTTAACCCAGATATAATTGTATGCATCTCAAATGGCAGGACGACACTCTTGTGCTGAGAAAACACAGAATAAAAATTACAGCTGCGTCAGGTTCGGTGCCTACGACAGTTTGACAACCACCGAAGTCGTTGGAGGTATGTTTGTGTCGGTGTTAACGACGACTTCGTCAGTATGAAGAGAAATGTCGGGCAGTCGGATGTCAAGCAATGAGAAAAGGCATCTGTACGTTTTGCATTTACCGACATCATAATGCAGCAGCCATGCACTCTGGGAACCAACACAACGCCGTCGCCAAAAGAAGCCAAGTGAGATCGTCGCTAAGCATCTGCTACGGATCACCACGTTTCTATTTTTTTTCATTGCTTCAGTATAAAAAAAATAGTGTGAAACCCGCGTTGTCCACGAGCCATCACTGATGCTTAATGCCTGTTTAGTCACGCAAGTGCACTGCATGCGAAATCAATTTTTGACCAGGTCTCAATGTACAAACGTCTACGCAAAAATAGTTTTCAGATCACGGGGCCCTTTTTTCCAATCAAGAAAAAAAAACGAGGACAGCTGTCGTCCCAAAAATACATTGATGTGACTTTCGTCTACAACATCGACATCTGCATGGAAATATTGCACGCTTGTAAGAATTGGAGTGTGCGTTTTAGTGAGCACGAAAGGTTTCGTTGCAATCTCAAAGCTAAATATTGCATATACGCGTAGCTAACAAGACCAGACTAACAACACCCATTCTTGTTCGAGAATACAACAGTCTTAGAGGGGGAGGCGATTGCAGTGTTGCGCAGTCATCTTCTGTTTTTATGGTATCGCGTCAGTTTTATGTACTGCCCTATGTGTTTGTTAGTAGAAGCGAAACGCACGAAATGTTTCGTTACTTAGACAAGGCGCAATGCAAGGACACAGATTTAGCGCAAATGCCCATTCCTTAGCACCTTCCTTAGGTATAAGGTTTTCAAGAACGGCTTTATCAACGTGAGCAATAGCCTACTTCTTATTGTCGTTCTTAGGACTGGACTAAAGGCTGCTTCACACCGGCGACTAGCACCGGTCGCGCGACCAAGTTAGTCGCTTTGCGACTGGTCGCAAACAGTCGCAAACAGTCGCTTCTGTCGCAAAGCGACTGCTTTTGCTCAGTCGCTCGCTGAGCGACTTTTCAGTCGCGCGACTGCAGTCGCAGGACGGTTGGAACCAATCAATGAAGCCCAGAATTGACGTCAGCATTTGTTTGCAACAGGGCTCGTCGCTTTTTTCTTTTCTTTTTTTATTGCGCTCCCTTGGCTCACTGATAACGATATCAGGACGTGACTTTCTGGGTTTGCGACTTCCGGTCGCTCGCATGCAGCCTCTGCCGGTGTGAACATCGGTCGCTTTAAGTCGCTTTTTTGGTCGCCAGTCGCCAATGGTCGCGCGACCGGTGCTAGTCGCCGGTGTGAATCCGCCTTAACAGTACTTGTTTTTTCTCAAAATATCGTCAATTTCGTCGCATTGTGCTTTTTCTGTCACATAATTTTTCACTATCTTTCTTATTGCTTTTATTTGCCCATTTAAAATTCAAAACCAAGAAGACCCATCTCTAAATAATTTTAAACGTCAATTAGATGTCGTTATGGATATGAAACAGACAAAAATACAACCGAACCATATTTTTCTACTTTGCAGAATGCACGCTGTGGGTTGCCTATGAGAACAGGTACACATATCCTGAAGTATGCGACAAACTACACAATGAATTGTGTGGAGAAAGCGTATCGCTCTTCGACAAAGAACTCTGCGATGACAATGAAGCAGAGTGACGGCTTCACAAAGTTGAGTCATTTTGAAGTAATGAAAGCCGACAATATATCTCCATGACGGAAGGTGTGTAAGACATGTGCAAATGGACGTGGTAATAAAGAACCTGCAAAAAATTGAATTCGTTGCCTCGTGATCATTGGCTACCGATTCTGTTACGTACGTAAATAGCCGGCTAGTTCCTTCGTCTTGCAGTACGGAAGTTGTAGTCGCATATTACTTAAAAGAGGCTTCATTCTGAGAAATAATGCCGAATGTTCATTTACTTACTTTGATTCAATACACCTTACAGGTGCAGTAAAGGACGCCGGTAAGGCGAGCTGTGGGTGACGGTCATCTGAGTCAGCTGCTAGTTTGCAAGAGAAGTCATTAGCAACTCTCCCGAAGGAATCTGATTGCCCCTTACTCCTGAATGAAGTCCGAGCACTGCATCGTCTGCCTGAACACTCGGCCGATATAATAAGTGAACCGACAAATGTGGCCTCAGGGATCGAAACCGTCGCAGTGCATTTGTTGATAACACTCAGATGACTGCTTGCTGCTGGGAGCATTGACACTGGCCACGGCGTTGTGACTATGCGAAATACAGTAGCCAGTTGTCCGCTTATAACCGAACAATTGGCACATGTCGACCAGAGCGGTTGCTAGGCGGACATCCGCACAAACGAGTATATTCGATGAAACAGTGTCGCCTTTCACAAACGAAGGCGTACAAGGTGAGCAGTCGCTGTGACCGTTGTTGTTATAGCCGTCGTTATCTTCGTAGTGGTGGGATTAGCGCAGCGGTTGCTTCGAAGTGCGATGGACAGCGGCCTCCCCCCCTCCCCCTCCCCCCCCCCCAAAAGTATTTGTTTTAAAGTGGAGCTGTTCCAGGGCTCTGCTTGACCGACAAGTGAATGTTCGACATGTCATGAGTTCGTTCACAGACATACCCACAGACGTCGTAACAGCCTCGCTCAAGGAGAAAAGCAGGCAGCCAGGCATTTGTACTCGGAAGCTCTGTTTGACTGTGTTGGAGAGGAAGGGTGGTAGCGGTGGTTCACGGGCTGCAATGGTAGCCACATTGCTTGTACATAAGTCCGCACTAGGGCTTCAGGCTTTGTTTTGCGCGAAAAGCTGTTCCGTGATGTCAACTTCCATACAAAAATATATGTGAAGGATGTCCCGGTTCGCGCTTCCTGGAGCCGATCGAGCCCGTCACAAAAGATACTGCGCACCAGTTTTCGAAGTGCACCAGTGTCATACGGCGAAGTAAGAGACGATGCTGATCCCACGGTGATTTCGCACTCATAGATATAGGAGCCTTGTTGAGGGCTGATTTTATAGCTGACAAATTCTTGAATTCTGGAAAATTATTGTAGATTTGTTGGAGCCAACGTTTCGGCAAGTGGTCTCGTCTTCGTCAAGGCTACAATAAGATAAGACCGCTTGTCAAAACGTCGCCACCAGCGACAACCCATCTGTAAGATTTTCGCACCTCTTGAATATTCTGTCTTCCACACAACTTCAGGCTTACCTGCTGCCTCTGCACTGGAGAACTCAGAATTCGTAGTTGGAGGCTTTCGCATTCGTCCAAGAAACAAATGCTCTTTCACTTCACAACTCAATATACGGGCCTTGCTCACTGGTGTCATACTAAGGTTAGGACGCTTGAAAAATTGGGAGATGCGCTAGACGAATATGTGAATGCTCTGATTTGCCTTCTGAAACCTACTCTCCAGAGCTTGCTCTGTCCGCTCTTTTACATCAGGGCTGATGTAGGCATACGTACCTGCTGCTGTAATTACAGCCAGATGGTCAAAGGCGGCTCATGGTTAATCAACTGTGATGACGCACAATATTTTATGGTTTGCTACAAATATAATGAAAACACTGGGCTGAGAGCTTCCGAGCAGTGACAGTAAAAAGACGTACAGGTGAAAGCAGTGTTGCAGCAACCACAGGCTAGGCAGCTCCTGCTTGAGCCTCGTGGAGATCTGGCAACATGGCTGCAGCGCTCTTCTTTACAGCAACTGTTTCGTCAAAAACAGGCGCTGAATTCACTAACAACCTCGTTATTAGGTGCCCATTGCGATTGCCGGAGTGGCGCTGTTACTACCATATGAAGTATTCAGGAGTGAGTGAACGTTTGCACGAAAAAAATTGGCAGATCCCACGTACCATGGGAATCGATGTCATGCGAAGCATGAGGAGGGAAGGTGACTATAGTGCAATTTTTTTATTTGTTGAACGGAACTTTACGATATGACGCAAAACATACGTACAAATGTTACACGCACAGATATGTATGTTGAACAGTCGCATATGTTTATATAACCAGTTTTTTTACAGTTGCGTAACGATGCGAAGATCAACATGGCTATTACCAACATCAGAAGCGGTAAGCTTAAATATAGCACTCGTGTTTGCGAGGATGGTAGCTCCGGATAGTGCTACGTAGACCAACTTCAGTGGATTACGCTTAGGTATAATTGACGCCAACCGGACGGGATGCCTGTATCATTGGTGTACATATGTAATGTTTATCAAATTAGACGGGCAGCGCGGCATCCACAATCGACGTTTAAACAACATTACGCCTGCATAGTGTCTTTTTCCAAAGGAATTCCCAGTCTTGGCGCGGCTGTGTGGTAGAATAATTGATTACCAAGCAAGACTCTTGGGTTCGATTCCTCCTGGGACCCTAACATTTATTTATTTATTTATTCAAATTACCCCTAAAGGCCCTCGACGAGGGTATTACAAAGGGGGACATATAACAATAAATTGGGAAAATAATAGAGTGAGAGAAACGGTAAAAAGTACAATCTTGACAATTGGTTGATATACATTCGGTCAGAAAAACAGTAACAACAACAACAAAGAAATAAATGCAAACTACAACATACTTTGAAATTAGAAACTGAAGTAACTAGACACAAGTGGTAATAAAAGGCTAAAAGTGCAAGCACAGAAGGCAGTCACAGAATGCCTACGCAAACAGGGTACATGAAATACACAATATGTACAAGGAAGTGCACAGAAACTTACAAAAGGGATACGCTACAATAAGCGGGAAAAAGAAAAAAAACCATGAAGTGCGCAAAAAAAAAGAAAACACCACGTAGGACACCACGTTTAGGCAATACGCTTAGCGCGTAGTAGATCTTGAAATTTCGTTATGTTTTTTTTCGGTAGCTATGTGCGATGATAAATTGTTCCATTCAATGATAGCGCGTGATATGAATGAATTAGCGAAACGATGAGTGTGACATATGGCTCGTTTGACTTTGTACTGGTGATAGCGGCGAGGAAAAATGGCTGCAGGGGGCTGAAAGAAATCGACAGAAAGAATTGAATGCTGGTATAGTTTATGAAAAAGCGAAAGGCGAGCTGCTTGGCGACGATGGGATAAGGGTTCAAGTTCGGCGCGATCTCTTAGTGCAGTGATGCTTGAATGACGTGAGTAATCTGAAAAAATAAAACGCACAGCACGGTTTCGCAAGGATTCAATATTCTGGATTAGATAGGCTTGAACTGGGTCCCAAATAGCTGAAGCGTATTCGATTTTAGGTCTAACGAGTGTTAAGTAGGCGAGCTTACGTATATAGGGAGGGGCATTTTTTAGCGAATGTTTGATAAGACCGAGTGAACGATTAGCTGAAGCAAGGATGACGTCAATGTGATAATGCCACGTGAGATCTGATTGAAAGTGAACACCAAGGTATTTGTAACTACTACTAAGGGTTAATTCGGCATTATTTAAAACGTAAGATGTTGGTATGGGGGGCTTTATGTAGGGTAAATGACATTAACTTTGTTTTGGATTCATTGAGGGTCAAACCATGAGGTGCAACAGGTATTAATATTGACAAGGTCGGATTGGAGGAGCTCGCGATCGGCATTACTAGATATATTACGGTATAATACACAATCATCGGCGAATAGTCTAATATGGGAGGACACACAATTAGGCAAGTCATTAATATAGATTAGAAAAAGCAACGGACCTAAAACACTACCCTGAGGGACACCTGATGTTACGTTCACAAAATTAGAATGAGAGTTATTAATGACTGTGTACTGTGTTCTGTGCGAAAGGAATTCTTTAATCCATGAAATAACATTGGGGTGAATGTTAAGTTGGGTTAGTTTCAATATAAGCCTGTGGTGGGGAACGCGATCAAAAGCTTTTGAATAATCTAGAAAGATAGCATCAACTTGAAAACCAGAATCTAGTGATGAGTGCAGGTCATGTACAAAACCGGCGAGCTGAGTGTCACAAGAATATCCTTTGCGGAAACCGTGCTGTTGTTTAAAGATGATAGTGTGTTCCTCAAGATAGTTGATGATTTGAGTGTAAATGATACGTTCCAATAGTTTGCAGATTGTATTGGTTAAAGAAATTGGGCGATAGTTGAGCGGTACGGAGCGATCACCGGACTTAAAAATGGGAATGACTCTGGCCACCCGCCAGTCATGAGGAATGGTACGAGATGATAAGGATTGGGAGAAAAGGGCACACAGAATGGGCGAGAGGCTTGATGAGATATTTTTCAGTATCTTGTTCTTCAACCCGTTATGGTCAGATGCGGAAGAGAGCTTAAGATTATTTAATAATGTGTAAATTCCTTGTTCGCTGATACTTACTTCAGGCATCGTTATGTCAGTACGATTACTGATGGGAGGGCTGGACGTTAAGTCCGCATGTGTAAAAACAGAGGAGAAAGCATTATTTAGTAATTGAGCGCTTTCATAGTCGGATACAATGTCGCCATTTGGATTAGTAAGTGCAATTTCCGGATGGCTGCGTGGGTTGAAAACACGCCAAAAGCGCCGCGGGTTATTTGCGAGAAGAGAGGAAAGGTCATTTCCAAAAAAAGAGCGCCTTTTTTTTTTAACAGAGATTGGTATGCTTTTTCGCATAATTTGTAGCGTTTCCATGAATCCGATAGGCGATTTTTGTCAGCGCTCCTATACAGGCGTTTTTTCTTATTATTGAGACGACGGAGCCGATCGTTAAACCACGGAGTCAAGTCGTAACACCTGACTTTGGCCAGAGGTATGTGTACGTCAATCAAATTGATAAGTGTTCTCTTTAACCACTTCCAGTTTTCTTCTACTGATTTCGTTAAATAAGCGGCTAAGAATACATTAGAAAAAGCTGATAACTCAGAATTGATTTTATCGAAGTTAGCTTTCTTGTAACATCGTATAATCTTGTTCGTAATATGACGTTTCATAGGTAATACTGAAAGCTTGCCGATTATGATGTCGTGATCAGACAAACCATCCACGTGGGACAAAGCAACACAAATTTCAGGATTATTAGTTAGAATAAGGTCAAGAATATTTGCAGACGAACCAGCCTTACGTGTGGGACTAGTAATGAGCTGCGTTAAAGAAAAGTCGAGACAGGTTTGAAGAAAGCGGTGCTCCTCTGATAGAGTTGGAGAAGCAGATAAAACTGGCCAGTTAATTCCAGGAAAGTTAAAGTCACCAAAAATAAGGAGAACATGGTAAGGAAAGCGATCAACAAGAACATAGAGAATTCTTTGGAATTCTTCAGAGAAAGTGGCACTCATGTTAGGTGGTCGATAAAATACACCAATCAACAAATGGCTAAAGTCACATTTCACAGTCACCCATAAGCATTCTAAAAAAGTGTCTATTGGAACATCTGATGATATGAACTCTTTTTTGAACTGCCAAAAGAACGCCACCGCCTTTTTTCTGCTTACGATCACAACGAAAAATTGAAAACGAGGAAAAACTGTTCAAAATATGCGCGTCCGACACGGTGTCGTCCAACCATGTCTCACTAAGTAAGACTAAAGACGCTGAGCTTGAATCAATGATGAATGATAAGGCAATAGATTTGGAGAGCACACTTCTGATATTTGTATATAAGAAGGTGATCGCATATATGTTTAATCTTAGCTGATGCAGATTGAGTTGAACGGCAGAGTGACGTTGGACTGCGTGTGCGTCAATCGCTAACGGACCGTGTTACACGTGTTGC
Organism: Rhipicephalus appendiculatus; assembly: GCA_030522465.1. Lineage (NCBI taxonomy): Eukaryota > Metazoa > Arthropoda > Arachnida > Ixodida > Ixodidae > Rhipicephalus > Rhipicephalus appendiculatus. The sequence continues at coordinate 27,548 of JALIZH010010430.1, read as the reverse complement.
ACGATCAGCTTCGGAGTTCCACTCGTAAACGTCACTGTTGATAAAAAGCTTGTTGAATACAAGACGAACCCTATCGCCATCTTTTCTTATCTCCTTGGAAAAGTGCAAGAGCTTACGACGTTTCACTCTCACGGCCTCAGAAAAGTCACGTGAAATACTGAAGGCAGTGTTTTTCAGTTTGTAACCATGACCTAGCACTGACTCGATTTCCTTGTCGTTAAAGAATTTAGCGATTATAGGTCGGGTCTTGCCCGAGGAATAGCGCCCTAAGCGATGAGCCCTGGCAACCGAAGAAACAGTTAAGCCTAGTTTGCTACTGCAGAAATCCAACACAAGTTTTTCGGAAGTTTCCTTTTTTTCATTTATATTGGTATCAGAAATTCCGAAAAACAATAGGTTGCATCTACGTGAGCGTTTCTCCAAGTCGTCCACTCTGTCTTGAATTCTGGAGATGTGATCCGAATGGCTAGCGGCCGCGTCAACCGTAACGTCCTTCGATACTTTGGCCTCAACGCTAGACATGCGGGTCATAATCTTATTAAGGGTATCGCTGTAGTTAGGCGAAGGGGTACCATCTATACCAGTTGATACTTTGGCTTCCAACTCAGACAGGCGCCGAGAAACTGCCTCGAGGTCGTTTTTCAAGGTCTCGTGAAGCTGCATTGCCTTATTAACGCTCTCTACAATATTGGCACAGTTGGCCTCAAATTTTAAGACAGTGCTAACAACGAGCTGAAGTTTCTCTTCTTGGGATTTAGTCATGGGACCGGGGTTCAGCTCTACGTCGCCACAGAGAGATAAGAGACGCCACAGATGTGTCACAAATAAACGAAAACGCTTAGAAGTGTCAGGTGGCCACGACACCGCAATAAGACATACATTATTATCACGATAGCTGGAAACGTCGTACAGACTGACCTGCAGAAGCATCAAACGTGAGTTCGACAGTCCGTGTGAAGCGATGCCGTGGCCTGCGCAATCAGCGGGGTGCGCGCGCTTTTGTACGAAATGGTCAGCTGACATGGTTCCCTGTTGCCGGCCTGCGGATGCTGCTTGGCCCTCCAACGGAACGGAAGAACTCGCTGAACTTGAAAAAAAGGCCGCAAGTCCGATCCGCCTCGTCCACACAGGCGTGCAAACCGGCGGGATCATCCACCAGAGATCCGTCCCAAGTGACCGGGCCGGCAGCGGCCGGAGAGCAAAGGGTAGCTAGCAGGAGCACCTGCAGAAGCATCAAACGTGAGTTCGACAATCCGTGTGAAGCGATGCCGTGGCCTGCCATTTTTTGCATTCGTCTGGTCAACGCTGCGGATGTCAGTTTTTCTCAACGCTCTCGCATTGAAATTACCAATGCCTGTCCTCGCCGTTACTCGTTATACATTAAGTGTCAAACACCTCTGGCGAATACCCGCATACCGCGGCCCGTGGTATACGGTATGTGCCACACGTGTCTGGAGGAAAGGGTGTAACGTCGCACGCGACGGGACTTTCACATTGTTCATGTGATGACCAGACAGTCATAATCGTCAAACCCTCTGACCTTCCCATAGTAATTTTGGACTACCCCAAGTTAAGGAGGCGATCACGAGAGCACCCAGACGTAGGCGACTAGATAGATAGATAGATAGATAGATAGATAGATAGATAGATAGATAGATAGATAGATAGATAGATAGATAGATAGATAGATAGACAGACAGAAGACAGACAGACAGACAGACAGACAGACAGACAGACAGATAGATAGATAGATAGATAGATAGATAGATAGATAGATAGATAGATAGATAGATAGATAGATAGATAGATAGATAGATAGATAGATAGATAGATAGATAGATAGATAGAAACGCTCGATGTGTCTTCAGTGAGTAGAGAAATGCTTCGCATTTAATAACGGGTCTATTGTAAGATGTTTTCGTGTAATGAATGAGGCCAGTTTCCATCCGCAGTGCTAGGCGTTCACTTTCGTGCCCTCAATATCAAGCGCATGTACTTGGGCGCTATGATTTACATCATTTTGCAGCTGGGTTCACGAGTCTTGGTTGTCTACGCAGGAATTGAAAGTGATAGTAAATTCATTCTCCGACTCCGGGACCTCCTTCTGTATACTGATATGCGATAACTTGATTTTATGGAAATAAAAAAAACTTCTGATTCTGAATTTCTCATTTTGATAAGTCCCACGCGCAACGCATTTTCGCATTTTCTCAGCGAAACGGTGAACTTCCTTACATCTGGCACGATTCCTCTTTTCAAATGGTGCAGAGAACCTTGTCAGTTGATGTCACGGCTGTCGAGCTGGTTGCTGCACCGCCGTTAAGTTTGTCACGCGGACGGTATAATATAGCATAGATACAGTGCGCTCTCGATGGCTATCAACTATATTACAATTCGTCGACATGCACTTTAAGGCGTGCTTCACACGCGAACGCCAAAGAGGCACTCTTTTACAGCATGCAATGTAGCTGAGGTTGTTCGCTTTCAACATATCGGGTTCGTCTCGGCAATATAAACAGAGAATGAAAGTCCTCAACAAACATCGCAACAGTTTCCTTTGGCTTCTGAATCTATGATTCGGAGAGTCGCTGTGCGTGCGCTCCTCTTTCGGGTGCTTCCGAACGTGATGAAAAACTCTCAGTAGAACTCGGCCGTGACTCATTCGCATCGCAAATTGGGAGTTATGTGGGGGGCTTAGTCTTGAAGAGGAAAGTTCACGTTGGCTAAATTCTTTCTGTCGTTCACTCCGTTAACAATCGCTACGCTCTTGAACTCCTCTAAACTGTCTTCTGCATCCTCATTTGTGTTGCAGTGAATATTAACAGGTGATAGGGGATTTCAAATCCGCAACCTTTTTCGATCTTTAGTAGAAGAACGGGGTTTGTCAATGTCACGTTTTATACTTAGAAACTAATGAACCTAATAGAGAGGGCAGCCAAAGAATGTGTAGCGGACACCAATTGTACTCATTATGTTTAGTGTAACATCTACTACAAGAATTGAGACGAATGAAAGGGCACATAAACAACCTCTGAATATATAAAAAAAACGAGTGCGCTTTTCTCTACCAGCGTTTCCCCTCTTTGCACCACAATTCGGGACACCAGCAGTTTGTTCACGTGACGTCATGAAGAAATAAGCTCTCGATTGGTCGATATACAAGAGGTGTCCGTTGTGAATTGTCTCCTACCCTGGTTTGCCGTGTGGTCGCATGCCTGTTCTGCCTTATTTCGCATTGGCTATCTTGCGCAAAAAACTAATTTCACTTCGTTTTCAACGTTTCCGACTGCACAAGTGGAGACAGCAACGTGTAATTGAAGTGCCTGAAATTCTGACTGGCTCAACGGTTAGTTCTATCATTCTACGTGTTTTATGAAGAAATAAGAGGCAAGGAGGAGATATCGCTTGCAGCAAGTGCAGTGAAGGCGAGACAGATACTACTGTCTCGTCTTTGAACTCGGTGTCGTTTCGGGGCCCTTTAAAGCTGATGAAAACTGGATGGTTGGTTACACTAGGTTTTTTCCAAGACAGAAACGAGCCCTTAATTTACCCCCCTTTAGTTCATTTCTAGCAAGTGTCACTTTTCGGCAGACTTGATGCTTTTTTGGTCTACGCCCGGGTGCGTAACCTGAATGTTGTAGGTTCGGTTCTAATCGGCGGCAAAATTGTTTTCTTTTTCATCCACTCTCATTTATTTACTTGAAAGAACGTGAGCTTGGGCATGTTGGCAACCCATATTAACACCTATAGCGCACAGAAGGGACAAGAACACAGAGATACAACGTGGACGCAGCGCTAACTTCCAACAAATGATTTATTTACGAAGCAGTCACGTGAAAAATATATAGGAAAATGCAAGCAACGCACGCAGGCGCGTAATAACGAGATTGTTCTTATTATTTTAAACATCATGACCCATGTTAAAGACGTGTAGTCAACAATAACATCAGAGTACGAAGATATTGTCACGTGGTCGTGACGTCGACGAAGGCAACAGTCGGCGAGTTAAAGAAGAAACTCTTTATTTTGGCCGAACTTGTGGCCGGGCAACTGAAGGTCAGACTACAGCAATACATGCTTGCACTGAGAGCGGCGAACAGAGCGTCGGCCGTCGATCAAACTGAACATCGTTGGAGCGCGCCGGCTTTTATGCATCACGCGTCGAACATTCTAGCCTTATCACTGGTCATCGCGCAAGCTCTGGAATAATCTCGAGTGGTCGCGTCTTGCGCGCAATCTTAACAGAACGATCTACAATAATCGCGAAGGTTCCAGAACAATAAGGCGCGGTTTGAGCAGAGCTTTGCTGACGGTCTTTGTGGGCGAAAACCGAATACAACAAAAGTGAAAATAAGAATAGCGCGTGGCAATGTCCCCCCTCTGAAAAGGCGTCGTCCCGATGCTTAAAACAGAATACGGGGGAAAATGCATGCAATAATAAATCGCAACAATAAAGAAAGAAAGTACAATAATTAAGCAATAAGTGCAGTCCTCAGGTTTGCTAACGCGCGTAATACGGCTTGAGGCGCACGACATGGACGACTTCAGGTCGTGCACGGCGCCGTTGAGAGTTCGTTATGCCGTCCGGGACGACCTCGTAGTCCAGAGCACCGAGACGTCGAAGCACCTTGTACGGCCCGAAGTATCGCCGAAGGAGTTTTTCACTAAGTCCACGTCGGCGTATCGGTGTCCACACCCAAACGCGGTCGCCGGCCTAGTATTCCACGAAGCGTCGTCGAAGATTGTAACGGCGACTGTCGGTCGTCTGCTGATTCTTGATGCGCAGGCGGGCGAGTTGTCGGGCTTCTTCAGCGCGCTGAAGGTAGACGGTGACGTCGAGGTTTTCTTCGTCGGCGACGTTGGGCAGCATGGCGTCGAGCGTCGTTGCCGGGTTCCTACCGTAGACCAACTTGTATGGCGTCATCTGTGTCGTCTCCTGCACGGCCGTGTTGTATGCGAAGGTCACGTACGGAAGGATGGCGTCCCACGTCTTGTGTTCGACGTCGACGTACATGGCCAGCATGTCGGCGATGGTCTTATTTAGACGCTCGGTCAGGCCGTTGGTCTGTGGGTGGTACGCGGTGGTCCGGCGGTGGCTTGTGTGGCTGTATCCCAAGATCGCCTGGGTTAGGTCAGCCGTAAACGCCGTACCTCTGTCGGTGATGAGAACCTCTGGGGCGCCGTGTCGAAGGACGATGTTCTCAACGAAGAACTTGGCTACCTCGGCGGCACTGCCTTTGGGCAGGGCTTTTGTTTCGGCGTAGCGGGTGAGGTAGTCGGTGGCCACGACGATCCATTTATTTCCGCAAGTCGACGTTGGGAACGGCCCCAGGAGGTCCATCCCGATCTGCTGGAACGGTCGCCGAGGAGGCTCGATCGGCTGAAGGAAGCCTGCTGGTCTTGTGGGCGGTGTCTTCCGTCGCTGACAGTCTCGGCACGTCCTTACGTAGCGGGCGACGTCGGTGGCAAGGCGCGGCCAGAAGTACTTTTCCTGTACTCTTGCGAGCGTGCGGGAGAGTCCGAGGTGTCCAGCCGTCGGGTCGTCGTGTAGTGCCTGGAGGACTTCTGGTCGCATTGCTGCAGGCACCACGAGAAGGTAGTCGGCTCGAAGTGGCGAGAAATTCTTCTTTATGAGAACGCCGTTTCGCAAGAAAAACGACGCGAGTCCTCGCTTGAATGCCTTTGGAACAATGGCGGTCTTGCCTTCGAGATACTCCACAAGGCCCCTGAGTTCCGGATCGGCTCGCTGTCGTTCGGCGAAGTCGTCGGTAGTTATGGTTCCCAAGAAGAAGTCATCCTCCTGGTCATCCTGCGGCGGCGGGTCCACGGGGGCGCGAGACAAGCAGTCGGCGTCAGAGTGCTTTCGTCCGGACTTGTAAACGACGGTGACGTCGAATTCTTGAAGTCTCAGACTCCATCTTGCGAGACGACCTGAAGGGTCCTTCAGGTTAGCTAGCCAACACAAGGCGTGGTGGTCGCTCACAACTTTGAAGGGCCTGCCGTAGAGGTAGGGGCGAAACTTTGACGTTGCCCAGATGATGGCAAGGCACTCCTTTTCTGTTGTGGAATAGTTGGCTTCTGCCTTGGATAGCGACCGGCTAGCATAACTGATAACCCTTTCCACGCCGGCAGTTCTCTGGACAAGTACGGCGCCGAGTCCTACGCTGCTTGCGTCGGTGTGGATTTCCGTGTCGGCGTGTTCGTCGAAATGCGCAAGTATTGGAGGCGTCTGCAGGCGTCGTTTCAATTCTTGAAATGCTTCGACTTGCGCCGCTTCCCACTTGAATTCCACGTCGTTTTTCGTGAGCTGAGTTAGTGGCTCGGCGATGCGTGAAAATTCCTTGACGAAGCGTCTATAATAGGCGCACAAGCCGAGAAATCGGCGTACGGCCTTCTTGTCGGTAGGCGGCGGGAAGGCAGCGATGGCAGCTGTTTTCCGTGGGTCGGGGCGAACTCCAGACTTGCTGATGACGTGACCAAAGAACAGGAGTTCCTCGTATGCGAAGCGGCACTTTTCTGGTTTCAGGGTGAGTCCGGAGGCCTTTATTGCTTGAAGTACTGCGTCAAGTCGGCGGAGGTGTTCGTCGAAGTTTGAAGCAAACACAATGACGTCGTCCAGGTACACCAGGCAAGTCTGCCACTTCAATCCTGCCAGCACTGTATCCATAACCCGTTGGAAAGTCGCAGGCGCCGAGCAAAGACCGAAGGGCATGACTTTGAACTCGAAGAGACCGTCTGGTGTTATAAACGCGGTCTTCTCTCGGTCTCTCTCGTCGACTTCAATTTGCCAATAGCCGGTCTTGAGGTCCATCGACGAAAAGTACCTGGCGTTGTGGAGTCGATCCAGGGTATCGTCGATCCGTGGTAGAGGGTACACGTCCTTCTTCGTTATTTTGTTCAGGCGGCGATAATCGACGCAGAAGCGTAGGGTTCCGTCCTTTTTCTTCACTAAGACCACGGGTGACGCCCACGGACTCTTTGAAGGCTGGATGATGTCGTCGCGTAGCATTTCGTCGACTTGGTTCTTTATGGCCTCGCGTTCCCGCGTTGAAACTCTGTACGGGCTCTGACGTAGTGGCCTGGCGCTTTCGTCTGTTATGATGCGATGTTGTGCGACTGGGGTCTGTCGAACTCTTGACGATGACGAAAAGCAGTCCTTGTATTGCAGGAGCAGGGTTTTGAGCTGTTCTTGTTTATGCGTCGGAAGGCTCGGATTGACGTCGAAAGTTAGTTGGTGAGCTTGGTTCGTTGTAGCGTGTTCGGTAAACTCGGCGAGGGCGAGGGCGTCGCTGGCTTCCTCATTTTCTGCGATGTAGGCGACCGTCGTGCCTTTGCTCACATGCTTGTATTCGTTGCTGAAGTTCGTGAGCATCACTGTTGCTTTCCCTTCACGCAACTCGGCGATGCCTCTTGCGACGCAAATCTGACGGTTTACAAGCAGATGCTGATCGCCCTCGATGACGCCTTTGAAGTCTGTGGGTTTTTCGGTGCCAACGGAAATTATGACGCTGGAGAGAGGCGGAACGGTGACGTGCTCGTCTATCACGTTCAATGCATGGTTCCCCGGCGTCGTCTGGGTAGGCAGCGCTTTTTCTGAAGTTAGTGTTATCGACTCAGACCTTAGGTCGATGACGGCACCATGGTCACTTAGGAAGTCCATTCCAAGTATCACATCCCTTGAGCAGTGTTGTAGGATAACAAAGCTCGCAGGATAAGTCCGGTTATTGATGGTGATTCTCGCCGTGCAGACTCCAATTGGCGTTATCAGGTGGCCTCCAGCTGTCCGGATTTCGGGTCCACTCCAAGCGGTCTTTACTTTCTTCAGCTTCGCGGCGAATGGCCCACTGACGACGGAATAGTCGGCACCAGTGTCGACGAGAGCGGTGACGTTGTGACCGTCGATGAGAACGTCAAGGTCGCTAGTCCGTCGTCTTGCGTTGCGGTTAGGTCGCGGCGTCGGATCACGGCTGCGTCGGTTTGTTCCGCCGGTTCCACGTTGCGCAGTGATGTTTTCTTCGGGCTGCGAAGTTTCCACGCGAGGGCCTGGTTCATCTTGCGACGGGTTCTTTAGATTTCGTTGCGGCATCGTCGTCGTCGGCGGCGGAGGATCTTCGGTAGTTCGTCGTACAGCAACCGCACCTCCATCGGTTGCTGCCCTTAGTTTTCCGAGTAAGGGCTAGGAGATCGGCCCCGGTTTGGGCCAGCGTACTGCCGGCGGTGCGGTGACATGTAGCGACCAGGCGATGGCGAGCGGGATGGTCGTCGGGGTGTCCACTGAGCTCCTGCGAGGTAGTCGGCGATGTCGCGTGGTCTTTCACCCCGCTGTGGACGCGGCGCGTCGATGGCGAAACCACGCAGTCCCATCTGACGGTACTGGCAGCGGCGGTAGGTGTGGCCAGCTTCTCCGCAGTGATAGCACAGTGGGCGGTGGTCAGGGGGCTCGCCAAACGTCGGTCTTTCTCGGAGCGTTGCGCTGGCCGGCGGGTAGACGGTATGGCGTCGGTGGTGGTGGCGGCGGCGTCTGGTGTCGGAACTGCGGTGGTGCGAAGCCTTCACGTGGGCGCGGTGGTGGAGCGTTACGACGCGCTGCAGCAGCGTAGCTCATAGCCTGCGGTTGCTGCTCTGATAGCTGAGGAACGCCCAGGGATTGCTGGATCTCCTGGCGCACGACGTCAGCGAGAGAATCCACTTGAGGTTGGGAGGATGGCAACAGCTTACGCAGCTCTTCCCCTAACTATGGCCCTGATTGTCTCGCGCAGGTCGTCGGATTGCAGCGCGTGACTCTCTCCGTAGGTCGTTAAGGGAATCCGGCGGTTGTACTGCGTCGTACGCATTTCAAGGGCCTTTTCTATCGTCGTTGCCTCGGTGAGGAATTCAGCGACCGTCTTCGGCGGGTTACGGACAAGTCCTGCGAACAGTTCTTGTTTCACACCCCGCATGAGCAGGCGAACTTTTTTGTCTTCGGGCATAGCAGCGTCGGCCTGGCGAAAAAGTCGCGTCATCTCTTCGGTGAAGATGGTGACGTTTTCGTTGGGTAGCTGCACCCGCGTCTCGAGCAGTGAAGCGGCCCTTTCCTTCCGGACGACGTTCGTGAACGTCTCCAGGAATGCACTGCGGAAGAGATCCCAGGAATTAAGTGAGGACTCCCGATTCTCAATCCAGGTCCTTGCCGCGTCTTCGAGGTGGAAGTAGGCGTGGCGCAGCTTGTCATCGGCGTTCCAGTTGTTAAAGGCTGCGACACGCTCATATGTTTCGAGCCAGGTTTCCGGGTCTTCCCGCGATGAACCACGGAACGTTGGAGGCTCCTTGGGCTGGCGGAGCACGATCGATGCAGGCGGCGCAGGAGCTGTCATCGTCGCTGCTGTTGAAGTCGAAGTCTTGCTTTGCCTGGTGTTTTCCGGCAGGAGTCCGTGTTCTGGCTGCAAACCTTGCAGCCGGCGGCTAACTCGTTGCTGCAAGGGGGCTTCGGTGTCCTCTCCGCGGTGTGGGCTGGGCTCACGGCTTGAAGGGGGCGTTCGGTACATGGACTGGGAAGCACCTCCACCAGATGTCACGTGATCGTGACGTCGACGAAGGCAACAGTCGGCGAGTTAAAGAAGAAACTCTTTATTTTGGCCGAACTTGTGGCCGGGCAACTGAAGGTCAGACTACAGCAATACACGCTGGCACTGAGAGCGGCGAACAGAGCGTCGGCCGTCGATCAAACTGAACATCGTTGGAGCGCGCCGGCTTTTATGCATCACGCGTCGAACATTCTAGCCTTATCACTGGTCATCACGCAAGCTCTGGAATAATCTCGAGTGGTCGCGTCTTGCGCGCAATCTTAACAGAACGATCTACAAAAATCGCGAAGGTTCCAGAACAATAAGGCGCGGTTTGAGCAGAGCTTTGCTGACGGTCTTTGTGGGCGAAAACCGAATACAACAAAAGTGAAAATAAGAATAGCGCGTGGCAATATATTGCAAGATTACCAGGCCATGCAGACGCAACCATCCTCCTCAGGTCACCCTTCCTATCACTTTTAAAAACTCATATTACTTTCTTGTCAGCTCGATTGACGGCGCGGTCACGCACAAGTTCCCTCAGTTAGCGATCTTCGCCGCCTCGATGATTTCCCGTGTCGTTTGCGCTGTGCTTCGCCCTATGACAGTGCACAGTGTGCCAATGTAAAAAAAATTATTTACATTGGTATAATAATTACACCGCAGTTAAATGGTAAAATATTGTGCTCGACGCCTTTATTTGCACCATTATTGATTTAATTAGGCTGTGTCGAGCTGACGTTTCTCATATCTTGGGCACTGCTCCTGGACAAGGCCAGACTTTCTGGCTGATGACCAAACTCTGTGTATGTTGAAACACCCGTTCACCACGGGTTTGTCAACTACACACAAATCTTTCCCGACTGGATGGAGGGCTGCACCAAAGGAACGGCGCAAAAGTATCCGAACTCGAGGAAACGGAATATATCAAATTTATTTGCCAAGGCTGATTGGTCAGGCGAGGACAGCGTCATCGCTTTTCAACGCGTGTGAACTTCATGAAACAAGCAGTAAACTGTAGCGGCTATACCTTCATTTATCTGCTTGTGTTCTGAGCTACGTCGGAATGGATGTTTATTATGCACGGATTATGACTCAATAGAATGCATGAGTCATAAGGAAAACTTGAGTAGTGATCTTGCCTTCATTCAAACGTCTCTCCCGAACGTTCCTTTATCGAAGTTTACCAAAACACAGCCAATGATGTTCGTGGGCCACCTGAAACCCCTCCCCAACTCGAGAATATTCGAGTTGTTGAGCAGCGAAAAGCGGAGCTCAGCGTACGAAAGCTGTTGTGGGTGGTGTTTAGCGAATGGGCAAACGCAGTTTTTTGTAAACTGTGCTTCTTGTAGGCGTCTTGTGTTAAGGCAGCTGATGAGTGGCCCACTAAAGACGGCATGGCCAAGCACATGTTTGGCATGAAATTTCGCCCCAGCCGGAACGCAGTTTTCGTGCGGCATCAGCATTACCTCATCTCTCCTCGTTCGTCAGCCTGTCAGCGCCCCCCTTAAAGAGCGCTGGAGGAACGCATAGAAGTAGAATTTGCTGCTGGCGTAGTGGATTCACTGTGCTGAATGTCATGGAACACGACCACTCTCTTTTCAAAAATATGTGAATTCATTTGCCTGTACAATATACGTCCCGGGCCTGTGAGCCCAAGCTTACCAGTATCGAAATTATAGGAAAGAGTGGAAATTTGGTGACAAGTGAACTTATGAAAGCGCATCATATCAGGAAGAAAGCAAGTGATTGTTTCAGCGATACTTCTGCGCTGTTGTCGAACGAAAAAAATGAATTTGTGTACATGTGCTATGTGTATTTTATTCTGATGATGTATTTTTAGATGCGAAGCATCTTATGCTCGGGGCTCTGTCCGTTCCTCCCCCGTCCCCTGTCCTGCGTCCCGCGTCCGGCCACTTTCATGAAGTAGAGGAGCACCGATTAGGTGAACCAGAACACTGTAGTAATTTGAAGGCCGTCAACCCTATCACAGTCATGAGAGTCATGGCCGAGAGCACAGAAAGGCTGCTTAGCAATGGCTAGGCAGGTGGTGTCTGTCGCCCAGGTTGACCCCACTCCTTGAGTCATGGCCGAGAGCACAGAGAGGCTGCTTAGCAATGGCTAGGCAGGTGGTGTCTGTCTCCCAGGTTGACCCCATTCCTTGATCTTGCTTGCATGTGTCTGGAGGGGGGCTTAGTCCGTCCCACACCACCACAGCGCATGCACGTCCCCTCCCCCTCTCTCTCCTACGCTCACCCCCCTTTCTCTCCTCTAGGAATCCTCTACTCTACGGAGCGGCCCCCCGCGTCCCACAGCGCATGCGCGTCCCCTCCCCCTATCCTCTGCTACGTTCACCCTCTTTCTCTACTCTAGGAATCATCCACTCAACGGAGCGGCTCCGGCGTCCCACAGCGCATGCGCGTCCTCTCTCCTCTAGGAATCCTCTACTCTACGGAGCGGCTCCAGCGTCCCACACCCCCCACAGAGCATGCACGTCCCCTCTCTCTCCTCTCCTACGGTCCCCCCCCGTTCTCTCCTCTAGGAATCCCCTACGGAGCGGTGCGCACGACAGGTGGTGTGACAGCTGCATACTCCGCTGGGGGTGCCACGGTATACGTCGGTATAAAAATGACGGAGCGCGCGCGCCTCATTCTCTCTCCTGTGCAATGCCGCGATGAGCTCCCGGACGGCTGCCGTGAAATGAGATCGGCGACGTTCCTCCCGCTCAAGCTAATTATCTCCCCGCTGCTTCGCATCCACACATGGTTCCCTTTAGCGGGGGGATGGGGAGTTATTTTTTGTTAACATGATGGACAGTACGCTAGCGCATGCCGCCTACACAGTGTATACCCTATCACAGTCATGAGAGTCATGGCCGAGAGTATAGAGAGACTGCTTAGCAATGGCTAGGCAGGTGGTGTCTGTCGCCCAGGTTGACCCCATTCCTTGAGTCATGGCCGAGAGCACAGAGAGGCTGCTTAGCAATGGCTAGGCAGGTGGTGTCTGTCGCCCAGGTTGACCCCATTCCTTGATCTTGCTTGCATGCGTTTGGAGGGGGCTTAGTCCGTCCCACACCACCACAGAGCATGCACGGCCGCTCCCCCTTCCTCTCCTCTAGGAATCCTCTATTCTACGGAGCGTCCCACACCCCCCCACAGCACGTGGGGGGGTGTGGGACGCTCCGCTAAAAAATGCGCTACAGGCCACTAGTCGCCTACTCCTTCGCATGACGTCGACTGCCAGAAAAAATTGTACCTCCTGACTTTTGTCTCAATACAGATAGTTGTCACTGTCAGTTAGCATTTGCCGTATGAAGTCTGAGCTCATAGCCCTGTGGCGAACTTGTGCTCTGTAGTTTAGTATTAGCGAAATACATGTTTGGGGTCAATTATTCGCGAAAAGAAGTTTTCCGTGATGTCCGCAATTCTTTATACCGGCTTTAGATGGATTCCTGTAAACGGTCTTTCTTCAACCACGAGTACACCACTGTATACCGAGGGGCAAGAGCCACGACGGGCTCGCCACCGCATAGGTCTATTGCGAGATGGATATGGCTGCTTTTTTTTTGTCTAGGTGCTCGGTATAGGCACGCAGCGATCCGCTGGAAGCTAATATATAAGAGCTCCGCTGTATAACGTATTCCCTTACCGTCTCCTTGCGGACGCACCCAATAGAGGCGCAGCTAGCCAGCATAGACAAAACTCAACCGTTTCAACGCGTGCGAAAGAATTGTCCAGTCTATAAGCGGGTAGCACACTGTAAGGCCGCAGCATTCCATTCTCAGTGACGCATGAATGTCAGCCTCCACAAATGACCGACCGCTCAAGACATACGTCACAAGCGAGACAGCTGGCGGCTCAGCCATCCGACTGATGACCTGGACTATTGCATTTGTTGAGGAGACCATCGGCTATCGCGGCTCCGTTATCAGGGCAGTACCTGTCAGCTTCTTACGCAATATTGGACTATAGTGTCCTCAAACAAAAATGTCATGGTCGCAGCCTCGTGGCGTCAGTGGTGAGTTGCGGGAAAGAAACTCAAAGTACACGTTTTCTTTGCGCGTGCCCCCTCAAGTTTAGCCATCATCCGGTAAAGCGTGGGGGAGAACCTGGTATTGTTGGTATGACATACTGGGAAGAAAACAGTGCGAAAGACGGAGCACCCGAAATGGGGGGACACATAACCAACAGCACTGTTGTTTGTGCCCTTTCCTTCTGTATCTCCATATTTTCTGTTTTCTTTCCACTATGATTCAGTAAACATTTACTGTTTGAACTCAACGACTCTTCGCGTTGGTTTATTTTCATGCATGTGGGTACAATGTCTTCTACCGCCTTTAGAGAAGAAAAATCTCTTCAACGCAAACATACGGTCTTGAGGTCCGAAAAAAGTTTTTGAACAACCTGTATGCGATTTTCAACACAATGGGGGGTGCTGCAGCCACTAATCCAAGTTGCTAACATTCTATTAGTTGCAATATGTCAGGAACTCAAATAAAGAAACATTTTATGCAGATTGCTTGACAATGTTCTTGAATGTAATCTCAGTGGTTTAAAAAATACAAACGACATTATGCAAAATTTTGATGAGTGAACGTTTTAGGCAAAAAATACGTTTCAGCACAGTTTTGATGCGAAGCGGTAGGTGTCAAAGCCGGAAAAATGGCCCGGTAAATTCGATGACAATGAAGTGAATCTCTTAAAAAATAGTATCTTCGTTCTAATTTGCCCACAGTAGTAGATTCCTGAATTAGAGATATTTTTCGTCATTTAAATTCCTGGAGATTTGTTTCACAAAATTTCTTTCCCAGTCAAGTTAAATAGAGCGGTAATAAGGATGACATTTCAAGTGATCTCTATTGGAAAAAAAATATTGGGATCATGATGTGAACTATGTTTCAGCTACTTTTCCTGAACTTCAGAAACCGAATGTCGAGCTGCTTGCCATTCTTTCTGCGATATCGAAATTTGTTGCTACAGCATTAATTTTTAGCCATTAAAGCCAAACTGTGACTTTTCTGAAAACTATCTTCAGAATGATCATTCTAGTCCAGAACTTTCGTTTCGAAATTTTTTCCTGATTATGATGGCGACTCTGCGTTATTTTCATATAAATAAGTACACTTATTCTGCACGGCTACTTCTTCCGCTAGACATGCTGCTCGACTCCAACGACAACGAATAGCTTCTGTGGACTGATCGCGCTACTAGCATCGTCACAAGAGTCTCATCTCTGGGTGGAACAGTACCGCGGCCCCTAATGCTGCATCGTGGCCATTTTGTGAAGCCCGAATCCGTAATTTGGCTACGACACACATATTGGTGACTTGTACAGGCCTGCATTTAGGCCGTCTTTATACTACCGGCTTCTAAGGCATACTATCAGCGGCCTGTAAGGAATATGCACATGGCATATTGTGTATGACCTTTCGGTGGGGTACTCGTATATGGCAAACGTGTCATCTTTACATATTCTGACAATATATGCATAAGTGAGCTTGCCTTTCAGTGTCTCTTTGGGCCAATCGATATCATTCGTGATACAAATATGGCGCCGTTTCAGGGCTATAGACGTTAGAAAAATGACAAGCACCCTGAAGGACTAGGATATACAGAAGTTCAATTCTATAATGGCCAATAATGCGCTGAAGCTCCACTCGGGATAGTTTGTGGCCAGCGCCTGAGCTGCCCCGAACAAGGCAAAACAATTGGAATTGGAAGCTATACAGCAGCGATGGTATTCTAGGCATGACGTTGGCGAAGACTTTGGCATGCTCATAAGTTTCCAAATACGCTGCTCGTTCCATCCTGAATTGTGACTGAATTGTGACATTTTCGCAATGATGCGGAAATTTTCTCCTGTGAAGGGCATTGATGTGTCAGAAGGAAATGTCTAGTTACTTTTGATGAAAAACAGGCTGAAATTTCTTCATGTTTGTCATGACGCACGAAAACTTTTGGCTTTCATATGGTTCGAATAGATTGCGCTTGTATTCGCAGCATCTGATCGCCTGCCACACACAAGTTCCAGACTTCTGCAGGCCTGTACTTAGGCCGTCTTCATCCCCGTCTATGCAAAATAAGCCAGGCCTGCGCAACCGCCCGGACTTGATCACTAGATTCAAGGACCGTTCCGGGTTCACTGTTACACTTCCTACATCAAGCTTTTTATTGAGGCACCACAGAGTACTATGCCTCGAGGCAGGCTGTAGAGATTGAAACCAACCACGACCTCGCCGCTCGTGCGCTGCTCAGTCCGCCAAAAGAAACTAATCCACTGAAGTCAAGAGAGAGGCTTCAAAGACAGCCATTGGTGTCATACTACAGGTGTTTATCAATAGTGGGATGACCACCACTCTGTTCCTTAACCCTTTGTCGGTCGTCCTATATTTTTGACATGGTAATATGAAAACCGGCTGTGCTTTATTGATATAAACTAGAAAGAAATAGTATGAAACAAATTTCATCAAAATGAAGCCAGTAGTTTTCTGAAAAAAAGTGGGACATATATGTCCCACTGCCTCATGAGAGTGTTTTCAAAAAGTGGGAAAACACTGTCCCACTGCCTCATGAAGGCACCATCTCGCGATTGCATCAACGGGAATTTCGGGATGAAACGGCCGAAGCAAGTGGCACGGAGTATCACTTATAAAGTTGTGAAGAGAAAAGTTGTGCGGACCTCATTTGAGCAGGAGAACGCCGGCTGCAGTTGCGTCTCTTGAGCCTTCAAAGCGCTGTGGTATGTCCCTGTAAAGCTTACTTCACCGCGTGCATCGACCACCTTTTTTTGTCCATTTGGCTGTCCTAGCTTTTGCTGTTGAAATTTTCGAGTACAGATGTTATCCCTGAACATGTGGCTACATTTCAAGAGGTATATAATATCGAGAAAAATATTTCCACGCATTAATATCCGCAATTGCGCTGCGCGTTTAGCGGGATAATTTTGAAGGGGATTGTTCCGATGCATTTATTGGTCAAGTTATTTCGCAAATTTACAAAAACATGTGATGACTGGAAGCTAAGATAGTCTCTCTCAAAAACCAGAAAAGGAGGATATTATCCAGCATTTTGATTGGTAGGTTCTATGTATCTCAAAAAGAGGAAAATTCAGAAGCGATCATAAAAAATTGACCGAAATTCAACGCTATTGTAACGCTACATCCGCCCTTCGAAAGCGTGGTAAAAGATTTTTTTTCGAGATTACGATGACTTAGGTAAGATATGAGTGACTTAATGTTGCGCTAATTGAAACGGCTGATGTGGGAGAAATTTTTTTCTGTAGACGGAAAAGTGGGACGTATGTGTCCCACTGCCGCACAAAGGGTTAAAAATTGGCCGCGTATCTACGTGCCTCGCTGCAAATGTAGTCGAAAGATGATAGTCTTCTGCCGGCCGTACTACTATGTTTGCCTTGCCTCAGACTGCGCCAACTCTACGTTGAATTGGCTGCATCTGGCTGGAATTGATAAAAGACTAGGGTCTTTAGAATTGCATACCTATGAGGGTCTTTAGAATTGCATACCTATGTATTTTCTAATAAAAGAACACACGACCTCACACTAACATATTAATGTTGCGCCGCGGGTATGCGTAGTATTTGCTTTTTGATCGAATATGTACACAAGTATGAAGGCAAACACCAGTTCATGGTGGCTGGGCGTTCAGAAAGTGGTTCAACTTTGGCCGAGCAGCTGAATCGGGTTACGGACAGACAAACAGAAAGACCAAAATTTTTGCGTTCAAGTATCCCAAGAAAGACTATCGTCTTTAAAAAAAGTCGATGGGTGAGCAGAGCCGCAGCAGCGTGTACGGCCATGAGTTACTCTCAGGCTATGTTTCCTGTCCATCACTTTTGCCGTTTTTTTTTATTTTACCTCTGTGCTGTCGCAAAAGCCCCAAACTCTTTGTGCGCATCATGAGAAGCTCGGTGTTCTGTTATTCGCCCCACATGAGTCGACTTGTTTTCGTGAAAATTGAATTCCCGACAGTCAGTTTGATATGTCCATGGCTAGTACCGTAATCTCGAATATATTTGACATTCAGACTCTAGGGGCCTTTTTCCATCAACAGTCGGCAGAGCGTAGTTGGCGCATGTGGTCAGAACAAAAACACCTTTCTATTTAAGGTAACTGGAAATGTGAGAGCAGAAATGTCGAGGTAGACAAGATTTAAGCATAGGAAATTCCCGTGTCAGGACGAATGAGCATTCTAGAAGCATGTAAGATAGTTGAAACATTGGTTATATTGGCTATAGACACATTCCTTTGTTCATCCTTAATTATTCTTTTTGTTGTGTTTTTATAAATTGATTACGATTCGTTAGTACTTGGACTGATAGGCTTGGCTTCAATGTTCCAATGCGCTACAGCGTTATTCATAATCTTGTGCTACTATAGCATACCTGTGCAAAGCATCTGCGTCACCGAAATAAAAATGCATTACATTTTCTGTATTTTTGTAACTGTATTCCCGTAGCCGTACTCCGAGAAACTGTCGTCGTTATTTCGCGGAAGTATATCTCAAATATCGTTTTACTTCAAAGACAAATGTAACTCAATATCTGTATTTTCGTCTTAGAGCACACCTGTTTCAATGCCTTTATTCCGGAACATTTTTCTAATGATCTCTACAGACCCCGGTAATAGCCTTGTTCTCGTACCGCCGGACAATTTATTTTCCATCATCTCGCACTGCTGTGAAGAGTGTTTCTCAATACTTAGATCTGAAATCACTTTTCTGGACATGCTCATATTTCATGAAACGCGATTATTCAGCAGCAACATTCAAGCAGGGATGTCCGGAATGGCCATATTATATCTACCTACTTCTCATGCAATGAGTATGGCACACTACCACTCAATTTTACCGATCACTATATCATTTTTCTCACTCATGGTGAACATCATAACGATCTGAGCGCTGATTTCAAAACGTTTTATTCACGAAAGTTCAATTCATATATTGCATATCGTGTTTTCACTGGTCGACCTTGAAATCGAAATCAAACGCAGAGCCTTTTTTTAAGTAAGAGGCCAATTGTCGGTTCAAAGCTTTTTTTTAATCGATGAGTAGTAGAGATTACAGTCTAAGTTATAAATCACAACTATTTATACTCCATCTCATAAATACCTTCCAGCACTGCCAAAGCTGTGAGGAGTACCCAGGCAGTATCCTTGCGCAGCACATAATATAGTTCCTGGCGTAATTGTTTCATTATCAACAAGGTGCAAGGGTTTTAACTGTGCTTCTTGCATGTCGCGTTGCAGCTATACGTGGTACGTTAGGTCCTTCACGAATGCCCTTCGCATTTTTTCAAACATTACAGGCGGGTAATTGTAATAGCCACCCTCACCGCGATGACGTACAGCAAGATGGCAGCCCCCCATGGACCCAATCCATCCGCTTCCATCCGAATTCGTGCTTTTTACTGGCTCTCTTCCCGGAGAGCAAGAAATAAGTGGTGTAATATATTATCGCTTAGTCTTATCTAACGCTGAGGCCAAAGCATCAGGTATCATTTTCGGTGTCATTTAGATCACTCGTTTGTTTTTATGCTGCTACGACTACCAAGGCGATGCCGAGCGGCAAAAGTGGTTTGATGGCAACTGAACAGATGGCACCACAGCGTTAGCGCCGGGGATGCGTTGACGATGCGAAACACCCTGAGTGTCTACATTCCTTTCTGTGCCAATAATTTGCTGTTTCACTCAAGAATGGCACGTGATGGCCCCTGGAAGGGCGTCGACTGATTCTGCCACGCGTTTTAGGTCAAACATACAGTATTTGTCGAAAGAAGCAGGATTAGTAGCGCTAAACGCATTTGGTGCTGCCAAAAAAGAACCCCATGAAAGCCCCAATATGAACTCTGCTTTAAAAACAATCACGTTCCTCAAAAACGCCAGTGCAGGGACCAGACCAAATGAGATGAAATGAATATTAAAAACTGTATTAAATAACCAAAAAATGTGCACTGACACTAGGGGCACCTTAATATAACAGGCAGCGATAATAAATCCTTGGAACAATTTCGCTTATTGAGGTCTGGTGCACATCCACTAATGTGATAAGAAGAGTGCCAACTTTCAATGAAAAATGTTCATTAGCAAAAAACTTCTGACTGCTCGCGTAAGGAAAAATACAAGACAAGTTCTAAGAAAATCAACAAAAAAGATTTGAAACACGTGCAGCGCTTATACAAGGTGATCAGGAACAATAAACTTGTCAATATTTGTAGGCAGCTCCATCGTGGACCTTATTATTTTGTGCCATTTCTCGAGGGGAAACTTTCCACTTTTAAGGCGAAAGCCTTGAATGCATTATGTTCCCTTCCGTCCGGTGTCCGTCCGGCGTCCGTCCGTCCGTCCGTCTCTCCGTACGTCCTTCCATCCCGTCCGTCGGTCTGTCTATGTCTGTCCGTCCGTCGGTCTGTCTATGTCTGTCCGTCCGTCCGTCCATCCGTCCGTCGGTCTGTCTATGTCTGTCTGTCCATCCGCCCGTCTGTCCGTCCACCCGTCCGTCTGTCTGTCCATCCGTCCGTCTGTCCGTCCGTCCGACCGGCTGTCCGTCCATCTGTCCGTCCGTGCGACCGTTGTCCGTCCCTCCGTCCGTCCGGCCGTCCGACCGTCTGTCCATCCGTCCGTCCGTCCGTCTGTCTGTCCGTCCGTCCACCCGTCCGTCCGATCGTCTGTCCGTCCGACCGTCTGTCTGTCTGTCCGTCCGTCCGTCCGTCCGTCCGTCCGACCGTCTGTCTGTCTGTCCGTCCGTCAGTCTGTCCGTCTGTTCGCCCGTCTGTCCGTCCACCCGTCCGTCCGACCGTCTGTCTGTCTATCCGTACGTCCGTCCGTCCGTCTGTCCATCCGACCGTCTGTCCGTCCGACCGTCTGTCCGAGCTCTGGCAAGGAGCCAGGTGGCCGCCGGGACGCCTGTCGGTCGGACGCCTGTCGGACGCCTGTCGTGTCGGACTCTACAGCGCTCGCGCTTTGCTTGCGTAGCATCGCTGTGCCCAGCATTTGCAATCAGTCTGACCGACGCCGTCTCAATGGACACAGGCGTTCACGGAATACACTTTCGAATTTACAAAGGGTCCGTCAATTTAAGCGCTTGAACGCGGATGGCGTTTGCACGATGCGCAAAGCGCGAGAAAAAAATTGGGGGGACCCTTAAGCTTCGCCTTTAAGAGCTGAACGCGATAGCGATATCCCGTTCATAGTGCGTACTTCAATCAATTAGTTCATACAATGTATTAGGTAGTATGCTTTAAACCAGGAGAAATTATGCGCGGCAAATGTGGGAAATGTTTTCGAACTCTCTATGAACCCACTACGTGGTGTTAAGGGAATACGCGCAGTAAGGTGTGTGCCGTTTGTAATGGGTGGCTGGCTTTAAACTATGGAATCGTTATGATAGCCACATATTCTGACGCCCGATGGCAATGTACGCTTGTACCACGCAATATTACTGGGATATTACATGTTATATTGCGACGCCTATATAAAGGACGCTTGCGTTTGCGAAGCATGCAATTTATTTTCACTGCATTTCCAAGCAGATGAAGTTATTTTCACGGTATTTCCAAGCAGAGGCATGGCTGTGTGGTAGAACACCTGCTTGCCACGCAGACAACCCGGGTTCGATCCTCCCTCGGACCCGGAAATGTTTATTATTTATTTTATTTCCATCTTTCTCGATTTTTCTGTCACGGACAAGATGATGATTTTTCGCTCACAACCAACGACGCCGACACCGACGGCGACGCCGACACCGACGGCGACGCCGACGCCGGAATTTCTGCGAAACGAGCTCTTTAAGGCTATCGCGTTAATACCAACGCATGCGAACGGAGGACGATTAGTCTCGCGTCTCGCTCTGATTCGCGGTACAAAATTAAAAAAAGAAAACACGCACTCATTCGCTTTCTGTGTTATCCCACTGAGAGTGTAAAAAATAAAAGACATGTCTTAGTGGAATGGCCACACGCTTTTGCCTAACACACTTTGGAATGTACAAAGTGTCCTTCAATTTTTAGGGGCGAAGCTCCTTAGGGTGTGGGTCTGTCCTCCTTTGTAGTATGTAGTAGTAGTAGGTAGCCACGTATAATGGGATGTACCCACTACACGTAATAAAGATGACGATAACGCCTGATGACCATGAAGAATATGTGCGTTCCAGTATAGTGGAATGTACCCACTACACGTGATAACGATGACAATGACGCTGATGAGGAAAACAAAATCAGGGGAACCCCCTCCTCGTGGTCTATAGAGCTCTTGAACAAAATCTAATCACACCACACCGTCGCGTTGGTGTGTCAGGTGTTTGTATGATGATCGAGTGGGCAAAATTTACGGCAATTGACGGTTTAGCAGATTACCTCCGGAGCTTCGCCCACTCATCATCATCATCATCATCATGCTTTGCAGCATGAGTGCAGTTATGGGATGCTTTCACGATGCGGTGCCGATCATTTGTGAGGAAAGCTTTTGTATTGTAGAGGCCAGCCTCGATGCGAACTTGCTTCAAAATATTGACACGCGTAGCCTTTTTTAATGTGATTGGTTTAAACCCACCAAGACTGTGAGCAATGCTCTGCGCAGTTTGCGCCTCAGTGTTCGGGACGCTTCACGTTTGTAGTAGATCGTTTTGTTAAAATTGAGCACAGGGCGCGAACACTCAAGATTACTCCAGACAACGCCTCCTCTATTTTATCAATGCCAGCCAAATGCGCCCGTTCCAGCCGTTCACCACCCTCTCCTCTAGCTCTTTCCCACTTTCACCCATCGCCTAGCCTTCGCATGTGGTTTGCGTTCATGGCGGAGAGCACTTAGGGAATCTTCATGCGCGCGCGCGCGAGGCGGAGGCGCGCACATGAAGGCTCCCTAACCCCCGTATTCTAAAACGTCCCTTCACTCAACGCGCCACCTTGACTTGAGGAAGCCGATGGGAGCGCCGTCTCTCTGCAGAAAAAGTCACTACATATCAGCGATAATCTGCAGCGATTCTTGAGAAGCGCTGTGTCATCTTCAGTCGAGCAGCGGCGCTGTGCTCAGTTCGGTCAAGTAAAGGACGAAATTCGAGTCGAGGCTTGTTTAAGAATACGGGGGTAAGAGCACCCGTGATGCAGTGCCTCACGACGGAAATCATATGAAGTAATTTTTTTTTCAGTTGTGTGCAGAGCCGTGGGGCGGCGTATTGCATCCCTCGTGTTCACTAGGTTAGCTGTCACGCTGGCTCTGTAAGAGACACGGTGTTTTGAGATTGGCCCGTATCCCTTCGTGGCGCTATGCGGGCAACCAATGGGGACGCGTCACTGCGACTCTGCAGTGCATGCGCTGCCTTCAAGAGGTGCCTCATGAGCGCTGTGAGGCGGTGGTGGCATTGCTTCGAGCTACAAATAAGGCGCACGAAGGAACAAATGGGACAGACGCATGATATTGGAGAGGGAAAACGCGTCTATCGCATCTCCATGCGAAAGCGCTCGGACGCACGTGTGACGCAAGCAGCCCTACCCAACATGTGGCGTCGCATGACGACAACTCCCTGAACTAAGGCGGACCGGTGGCTCCCATTGAGGGGCGAGCGTTTGCACTGGCATTGAATAAAATAAAGGAGGCGTTGCTCCAGAGCTTGAGCGACCACAAGTGATAAGGCTGGAAAGTGTGACGCGGGATGTATAAAAGCGACCACAAGTGATAAGGCCCGTCCCAACGATGATCAGATTATCGACGGCCGACGTTGTGTTTGCCGCTATCATTGTACAGTGTGTTTTGCTGTAGCCTGACTTTCCTTTTTCCGGCCGCAAGTTCGGCCCAATAAACAGTATCATCTTGGACACGTGGCCTACTGCCTTGGTCCACCTCACGACCAAGTGAAAATATCAAACGTGCTTCTGTTGCCAATATTCAAATGATACACAGGGCCATACAAAGCAAGTTTACGGTAGACAGGGTCACATACGTGCTTTCGGCGTAAACAACACAGGTACGACGCTGCGCGTTCGCCTGGTGAGAAGGTTATGACTTTTATCATTAAAAATTATAAGTTGACGATGCTATTTGAGCAATATTACATGTTCCCTCTTGATACGATTGTTAAATAAGAAAAAAAAACTAAATAACAAGCTTATCTTATGACACACTTAAAACTGCACTTTCACTTTTGGTTTCGTAGATGATGGGTGGTCTAACGTATTTTTTTTATCTTTTCAAAGAAACTGCGTAGACAGAAACTTTGTGCAGCAGAATTAGGCGCGATAAATAGCACATTTAGCTTGACCAAACACCAAGAAATGAGATTTTGAAAAGGCTTAGCGTTTCCCACTTGGCGTCAGGCTTAATCATGCGCAATAAGCGAATGTGCTCGTGATGAAACCAGTTTTAGTTGCCACAAAGAGTATTCTGCCTCCCACAGTCCGTGGCTCACAAACGGCGTAATGAAGTGTCTGCAGAAGAATGATAGTAAGTATAAAAAACAAAGCAATGTTCACTTCATTTCAACTGATATCAACGACATGTACAAGCATATCTTTAACAAATTCTTGAGACGTGGGAAACCAAAGTATTAAGAAATGAAATATTGAAGCCGGGTGTATCGCTGCACAATTGACACTCATCGACTCCTCTTGCAGAGAAACTCAAAGGAATACCAGATAAATGAGATTTCAAGTTGTAATTGTACCTACCAAAATCCTTCAGACATTGCTAATGAATTTCAAGATTACTTTGCCGTTAACGATAAACCCATTCCTGACAGCCATGTAGCAACACTATGGAGGCAGTCACTACAGTGAAACCTCGGTGTTACGAATCTCACGGGACCACCAAAATTATTCGTATCATCCGAAATTCGTATCCACCACAGTGCATGCGCGTCCCCTCCCTCTTCCTCTCCTCTAGGAATCTTCTACTCTACGGAGCGTGGTACAAGCGTACATTGCCATCGGGCGTCAGAATATTTTTATGCTTTTTCGCAATACACTCGAATACTGCGGCGAAAGTAACGAAAGAACCGCTTTGACGCGATAGATCAAGGCCACACAGTTTCAGAAACACGGTCCTCTATGTTATGCTTTTGTTATCGCGGAGGTGTTGGAGATGTTCTTGGACGATCTACGGTCGTGCCCACAGAAGTGCGACCTCAACAGTCGATCACGTTGCCGTTGTGAGGCCCGACTCATTCGCCAAGACCGTCCTCGCCTTCTTTCGGTCATTGTCCACCTTTCATAGGACGTCTGATGCACGAGGCAGGCACGTGTAAACAGAGTACAACGACAGCAGCCCGGGTCGACGCGTTAGAAAAAAAAACAAAAAAAACATGGCGCCATTGCACTCTGTAATCTAAACGCGAACGCACATGTAGACACGTTAGAACCTCAAAGATTGACGCACACAATCTCGGAGGCCGTGACGCGTCTCTGAAAGTTATTCTGGCCGTAAGAAAAGTATTTTTCTTACACCGTGATTCTGACCATTTGGCGGTGCGGCGCGCATACCCGCGCTTGCGTTCCCGTGCTCGCACGCACTTGGTGCGTCTTCCGCGACGGCGCGGAGTCGGACAGCAGCTCTTCGTACCTGGCCGGTAGCGTACTTTCGTATGAAACGTCGCGGGGTGAAAATCCGTTCGCAACAACCATACTCCATTACATGGCAGGCCAATGGGTCCTTGGCCGGGACTAAAGAAAAATTCGTATCACCCCGAAATTCGTACGAGCTGTGATCGTATCACCGAGGTCTCACTGTATAATTCTCCCTACCCCTTAGTCTTCTTATCGAAATACACCATGTTCTAAAGCAGTTAACGTCATCATATATGGGCCTGGATAAAATCCAAGCAGACCACTTAAAATAAGTTGCCGACACCACTGCTATTCATTGCGCCACGTAGTTTGGTTTTCGTGGAGGCTACTCTACTAGTCATGCACCTCTTTCCTTCACTAAGAAGTTTAAGCTTTGCAGCTAACTACGATGGAGCAGTGTTTACTGACTTTAAAAAAGCGTTTGATACAATCGTTCCTGATATTTCGTTTACTAAGTTAAACGCGGTTTATGTAGTAGGGCGGCGTTGTCTATCATTCACATTTATTTAACAAACAGAGAACAAGCCTGATTGTATTCCTAATCGTCTTTATAACCTAATATAATTGATTCGGCTATTACTCAATTTACGTTAACGACATAACTTCCCACGCTTCGTCCGGTCTATCTATAAACGGAGAAATATATAGCGATATAGTGATCTGTAAAGCATACTTCACATGATTTCGTCCAAAATTCTCTAAAAATGAAGCCCAGTAAAACAGTTTTCAATGCTCTTTCACCCCACTCAGAAGAATATCGCTGTAATTGCGACTATAAATGTCTAATTACCTCAACACTGCATCAGTCGTCGCTTTCTGCCGGTAATCCTTGATGCAAACATCAAGTACACTTTCCACGTTTCACATCTAAAGCAAAAAACTTGGGGGGACCCTTAAGCTTCGCCTTTAAGAGTTCAACACGATAGCGATATCCTGTCTCTAGTGCGTACTTCAATAACTTAGTAAATACTAGGTAATCGGTAGCATGCTTTATACCCCGAGGAATTATGAGCGGGAAACGTTTTCGAACTTGCTATGCACCCAACTACGTGGTCTAAAGGGAATACTCGCAGTAACGTGAGTGCCTTTTGTAATGGGTGGCCGGCTTTGAACCACGATGTCATCATGATAATCACATCTTCTAACGGCTGATGGAAACGTACGCTTAGTACCATGCAATATTACCTGCGATATTACATGTTGTATTGTGACGACCTGTATACAGGACACGCACGAAAAGCATGGCAGTTATTTTCACTGCTTTTCCAAGCAGAGGAAGTTATTTTCAATGCAATTCCAAGCAGAAGGCGTGGCTGTGTGGTAGAACACTTGCTTGCCACGCAGAAGGCCTGGGTTTAATTCCTCACTCAGACCCGGTAATTTTTATTCTTCATTTTAATTGCAATCTTTCTCGTTTTTTCGGTGGCGCACAAGGTGGTGATTTTTCGCTCACAACCAACGACGCTGCCGCCGGAATTTCTACGAAACGAGCTCTTTAACGCTGTCCGCGTTAAAATTGCCTATGATATCTAGATTCTGTAAAATAACGCGTCCTTGCCTTATTCTGAAACGCCTTCCTTTCTTTGTATTAGGGCCTTCATTCACGTTGACATCAGCTTCCTTCATTGCTGGTTTACAATATGTTCAGCCACAGGTCGTACGCATTATTACTTTCCAATTATCGCGGTGTAATACACTAGCTCTTTTGCACGAGTATGAAATTCTGAGCATACATAAACTATTTTTCTTGACATTGACAATCCTTGCTTACAATATTTTCACTGAAGCATATTCGGAATAATTTTTAGCAGGGAACAACTCAAAAATGCAAAAAAAAAACACCGACAATAACGATACTGCATGATGGAAATTCTGAGCTCAGATTCGTGTTAAATCAAGGCACACTGTGTTTGAAGTTTTGAATTTCCGCAAAGTATTGGACTACGCCATAAATCATTATTTTTCGTGATGTAAGACAGCACTTACTACGCCATTATTCGTCTTTCTGCCGATACGCGCGGTACCAACAACACATGTGTAATGTATTATGTGCATTTTGTCGATGCTACATGCGGCTGATGGCGAGGACAATTATGGCTGAGCACTTTGCAGTGGGTGGGAAGCATTAAACCACACACTCGTCGCGCAATTAGCTTTGAGTGATAACTTGGTTGTTATCTTGCACTTCTGCCACGCTATATTGCATTGCTTAACGCGATTGCTTGCCTGAGATTAACGCCTTTATAGTGTATTTTTCACATAAGTTTCCCGCACCAGCGTCTCTCTGTGGTAGCAATACTCGATTGCAACGCATAGAGTACGTGTTCAAATCCCATTTTATCCTGGGCAATTTTTCCTCAGTTAATATGTACGTGTCTGTCGGTTAGGCAACCGACGGGGACGGCGATGGTGCTAAACGCAGGAACGTGCTCCTAA